>JANHFL010007692.1:0-20971 GCA_032468155.1 Oxyrhabdium leporinum
TAGATAGATAGATAGATAGATAGATAGATAGATAGATAGATAGATAGATAGATAGATAGATAGATAGATAGATACGGTCGGTATATACAGTAAATAGATATGGGAGAGAGAGGGAGAGAGAGAGAGAGAGAGAGAAGGAAAAATCTTATTTTTTTTGTTAATTGTTGTTTTCCCATCTCATTTTTTTTTTAGCTTTTCATATTCCTTCTTATATTGTATCACTGTTTGGCTGGAAGTAAGCAGTAGTGTCTTCTTGTCATCAATAAATATCTATGAATGATGTCCTTTTAGTCCTATTGTATTCATGGTCAATTGATCTTTTAAATGAAATATTATTTTGTGATCTTCAGACTCTCTGGATTAATGCCGCACATGCTCTTAAGGTCTTTGCCTATCCTTTTGTACTCTTCAAGTTAGTTTTAAGCTCTTACATTTTTTTGGAGCCAAGATTGCTGGTAATTTCCAGACATAAGTGATTGGTCCATTTAAGCCTCAGTTTCCCATCAACAACATTGGAGAACTGGAAGAACAATGCCCTGAATAAAGCAACTAAAAATAAGCAGTCTGTGCTCATTGTCCGTTTTGATAATATTCCAGAATGATTAATGCTGAAGGACAGATTGGGACATAATTGATTGTTTACACTTTGGAGGCTGACCAAAATGTAAATTGTTCAAGGAGAGCTCTATGAAAAGCACCATTTAAAAGATAGAGGTCCTTGTTTATAGGTCATTTAGGCCAAGCACAGGCCAGTTAAATTAAACAGGGAATCCCTGGAAATCAGTGGAAGAGAGGTAATGCCATTTATCATCAGGATACTGATGGAAGTGCCTATGTAGGTCATCCTAATTAGTTCCCAGATGGGCATTAACATTCCTTCAGTTATTACTTGTTCCTGTGTATATTGGTCTATGCAATAGGTATTATACCCAACCACCACATTTTAAAGTTTTCTACTCTAGTCTATAAAGATGTGAGGGCGGTAAATACCAATTGATGCATAGTATTACAGTTTGCTTTAAATCTAAAAGCACAGCTACCACCCACTTAGCATAAAAAGGGATTTGAATTACATTAACATGTGTTTTGATTTAAGTAAATACACCTTCCTTAGCACAACCCGCTCTTTTGCTTGCAAATCAATGTCAAATTTGACAAGCGGGCCACCAGGATGGGAAGACAGGATATGTTGCGTGTCCCCTCTATGAAGGATGTACTATTTGGTGGAACCATAAAAAGGGTCCTCTTGGTTGTGGCCCCTTCTCTGTGAACCATCATTTCTCTGGATGTGCAGCTGGCCCCACCTTGCTGCTACTCCACACCACCTGGTTGAAGTGGTTTTGTCAGCAAGTATAAGGATCGTGAATAGAAATGGATCTGATTTGTGTTGCTGCTGCCGCCATAGTGTATGTGCAACGGGGTATGGTTTTTATGTTGCAGATTTTTAATGTGAACTACCCAGAGTCACCTGTGTATGAGTTTTATATGGGTGACCATATACATTTTGTTGATAAATAACAATCTGATTTCTACTCATCATTATTATGACTGTATAAAACGCTTTGTGTAAATTTGAAAGCAAAAAGGAGACATCAAGGAAGTATAAAAATTTAGTTCATATCTTATAGGTAGCCCAGAACTATAGTATAAGTAAATATAAGTATGTATGTCCAGGAGCCAGTCTCTAACTGTATACGTAAGGTAAGACTTAGAATGAATTGATATTGGCAAACAGTGCTAAAGTAACAAAAAGCTTCTTTAGATATGCTAAAAAATAAAAGAAAGGGGAAAAGTTAGTATACCAACACATATATTACCAGTGAAGATAGTAAAATGCTAAAAAAAAGAAAGAAATGTGTTATTGAGCCTTAAGCAGGATTTAGACAAGCTGGAGCAGGTTCACAGATGGGCAGCAAAGAAGAGACTAGAAATCATAAGTCCTATGAAGAAATTGAAGGAGCCTGCCTTCTTGAGAAGACCAAATAATAGTTTTATTTTAGGGAGAATAAATCCTTTTCAAATACCTGAAAGGATGTTACACAGCAGAAGGTCAGGATTTATTTTCTATAATTTGAGTTCAGGACATGGAACGATAGATTTAAGTTACAGGGAGGCAGATTCTTATTGAATGGTAGGGGGAAAAAATACTCAGCAGTTCAACAGTAGAATCAGTTACCAAGGCAGGAATTTTCTGTATATGCTCAAGGGTAGGAGATGCAACTTTCTGCCCCTCGTCCTATCCTTCCTGTTTTAATCCTAGAGATCTCCCACTGCTTTGGAATTATAATGTTTTAATAAGTGCCTTCCACATGTCTGGGTCCAGTTATCATCTCTTGTCTAACTCGTTATTGACTCCAGCCAGATAATCAGAGGAGCTACTTGAAGATTTTATTACAGAAAAATACATTTCTACCTTGAGTATGTATAAATGAATAAAATGCATTGTATGCAGCATATTGAAAGTACCCAGCTTCATATCTCCTGTTTACTTAGCAGTTCATGTAGATGCTGAAAAGCATTGGAGGCAGAATGGAATTGCCTTATAATAGTTCCTATTTTGAGGAATAACTGCATCCAAAAAGCATCTGAAATATACCTGAAAGATTTTGCAGAATCAGTGCAAAAAATATTCTTTTGGCAATATCACTCTTGCTGTTATTATTTTTCTCTCCTACTTTGTTTTCATGATTCGGACTGTGTGTTGTTTTAAGTCTGTTGTTTCTACTGTAATATTGTAACTGGAGTAACTAGAGTAACTAGAAGAGCATGATTACAGCAGGATAAAAATCAAATAAATGTAACTCATGTCCTTAGATCTCTACAGAAAGATACCACAGTCGAAGCTACAGAAAACCATTAAGAATTAAATCTAATAGTCACTTTTCTTCTATTGGTTCCCAACTAACCTCCTCTGCTAGAGTCAGGGTTTTTTTTAGCATTTATTAGTGTCAGACTTTAAAGCAAAAGTCATTCTTTCCCAAGCATGATTTTTCACAGTTTTCTCTTTAGTAAGATTTATGGAAATGGATCAACGGAGTTAAAAGAATTCAAGTAACTGAGTTACTTTCAATTAAGAAACAATATAACTCCATGTACATTAGGATGGAAGGATATGTGGTTGTGATGGTTGTTATTATTTCAACAGCCTTCTGAGAAACTGGAAAGGATGTGAGCATCTTTATGACAATGGGGGAAGTTTGTGGCTGGTTGTTTATAGAAGAGTCTTTTAAATCTCTATTTATTTGGGAACCATATTTTACAAATAGAATGAGCAATTGCAGAATCCATCCTATAGCCTTCTCAGGGCCAAGTTGAATAGGTCAAGTTTTTCTGATTCCTCCAGGGCTCACTACAAGTTGAAAAGTCGTGACTCCTTTTTACCAAGCATGGAAGGTTAGAGACTGACATAGACCTGTCCACTTCTGATATCACACAAATACTTCATTAGAAGAGGTCTAATAATACATGCATTCCCTCCGGATGGCATTAATAATTTGTGTCTGTGTGTACTTATGCATGTGCCTTGAAGTCTATCTTGACTCCTGGTAACTGCTTGGACTAGTCCCTGCATTTTGCTTGACAAGATTTCAGAAGTGGGTTGCCATTGCCTTTTTCCTAAGGCTGAGAGAGAACGACTGGCTTAAAGTCACCCAACGGCTCCGTGCCAAAAGCAAGACTAGATCTCATGATCTTAACCACTGCACCAAACTGGCTCTATTTATGACAGAGACAACTCTAATAACATTGCAGTTAAAAATTACAAGTCTAGTTCAGAAAAGATCAGCAGGGCATTTATCAAACGTACTGCTCCGATTAGCTTGTCCACATTCTCAGCTGGCACAAATTGCAACAGAAAACAGTTTAAGTTTTCCAGAAAAGTTAGCAGACATTCCCACTAGGAGCTCTGTATTAAAGGAAATGTTCATGCTCATCCCAATGTAAGAGATTGTACATACATTCATAGAAATAAAAATAATTACTGTACATTGCCACAAAACTCAGGAGGTTGTGTAATATAAATTTTGTAAGAGGAGTTGTAAGTATAAGGTTATGCAGTGACATGACTTTCACTGCAATATGTATCACTGCACATATTGGCTTGTATTGTTCCTTACCAGACTCAAATAAAATCATCTTCTACCTGTCTTCTGGCACAATCCTTGTTATTTTAGGTGTAGTAGTTCACCATATACTACAAAGCCATCTCTGAAGCAGGTTGGAAATGATGCTTAGGAATGATTCTGTTAATTAACCCAGAAAGGCGACCACCTCCCTTTCCTAACTTTAATTTTAAAGAAACATCCGTTAAAAACAAAATGTAGTCATTTTTGTTCCCAAATGACAGTAACACAATCTTGTCTGGAAGGCTATATGATGTTGCCCACCGCTGTTCTAAATTAATGGGGAGATTTGAAACATGCCTCCCCATGAAATACCTTCCCGATCAGAATAAAGGAGCAAATGGATTACAGTATTTATGTTAATGGCTTACTTACAGCTGTTAAGCATCCATTATAGCCATCAGAGATGAAATATGACTTAATACCATCTTAAATCATAATGCTTTTCATAGCAGACAATGAACAGGTCAGGTACCAAATGCTGATGTATCAAATGTAAACGTAGAAATTGAAACAAATACTAGAGTTGATCTTCCTAATTGCACATATATTTCAACCAATTTTCTAATAGTTGTTGGGGAGACCTCCGTTACTGGGGAGTTATTGTTTATGAAATATTGAAAACAGACTTCTCTAAATATAAAATTGCATTTTGTAATTGACCGTAAAATGAAGTCAAAGGAACCAAATTGTCCAGCTATTTGGACTAAACTTGATGTTCTCTAAAATAAAACAATTATATAAATGCTTTCAAATGACAGATTTTGCAAGTATTATCAACTCTGCAAATTAAAATATCTGTAACATTAACCTGTCATCTTTCATATCACATTAGTGCTAAGTGCAAACTGTTATAGTAGGATGTTGACAGAGATAGCATACACACATACATACACAGATATGAATATTATGAGCTATATATTTCTAAAATAGAAATTAAGGTTCTTAATCATATTAAATTCTCTGTAAGGTGTTTTTAAAAACTACAATGTGATTTGTACTCTTTCTGTTTAGTTTAGCCTTTTCAATAATTCTATGTCCTTCTTTCTTTTCTGCTGCTGAATTTGACTCTCATTTCTCTCTATTTCCCTTTTTTCTATCTTCTCCCCTGTATATTTTTATCCGGCCTCTAAATTCTCTCTACCACAGGTTTCTATTCTGCTTCTAGATTTCCCTTTGATAATCTCCACTTCTTGTCTTCTTTAATATTGATTCTCATTCATGCTGCCCAGTCATTTCTAATGATTTTTGACATATTTAAGAGTAGAATGCTTCCTTGCACACTACATTATGCGTCTCCCTTGGCAGGATACAAGTAAGTCCCAGTGAAATAATTGGGAGTTATTTGTAATCCTGTAAGAAGGAGAAACATTAAGCCATCTGAAATGGGTGCAGAAATATTGGACACAATGGGCTGCAGTTTAAAAGGCTAAGTAAGTTCTTTCTTGGGGACAAGTGAATGAATATAAAGTTGCTTCTATGCAAGAGTCTAACTAAATCAATCAATTTGAAAGTGAGAAGGGGGAATTTTCTCCTTCGTCAAATTACTTGGTACCTGCTGCACTGATTTTTCCCTTCCTTTCTTTTTCCATGTGGCATTTGATATTTTTTGGTTGCTTGCTTTAAATGGCTTGATTTAATGGTATTTCTTAAATTATTGACATCTTCTAATATGATGGGTATGGGTATTTGTTTCTTTCAATTCTCACACTTGGCGCTTATTGGCAATATGGTTTCTAACTGAAGATAAATTCATATTTATGACAGTTTGATGTAGAAAAGAAAAAAAGTTTGATTTTTGTCGTGTATTGATGTTCTTTTATTCCAGCTAGTCAGAAATTTATTCCACTGCCAGGGAGACACTTTGTGGTTAACCCCCTTCATTGTTGTTTTGGTTTTGATCTACCAACAGATATGAATCTATATAAATAGATAACTTAACCAGTACACATTTATATGGCTGATCTACAATTAATTTCTGAATGGTGTAGTGTCCCCTATTTAAGACATGATGTCTAGTTCCTGAAATGGTGACTTCACAGGCCTTTTGTATGAAAATATGTCCTTTATTTGCAAGATGCCACCTTCTGTATATAGAAAGAATATTCTATAATTTCTGTTCAAAATAATATCCCACTCCAATTTTCAGACACTTTATTGTTGGGTACTTAAAAGAAGAAACCAAGAAATTACTAAAAATCCAGATCTGTGATGTTGATGCAAGTTGTTTGAAAATTTCTATGCAATTCATCAATTCATTACATAAATCAGCTTCTACATTTTCTGGTGTTCTTTGAAAATGAGATTGCAATTTCTGTCCTTGTTTTGCTTGTCACTGACAGCTGCCAAATTTTCAGCAACTTGATAACTCATCTGTATTAGAAAGAGATCTGTGATAAAGTAAGAAAGCCAATTTGATCTAGTAGTTAAGGCATGAGACTAGAGAATGACAGACCATGAGTTCAAGTCCTGCCTTACCCATGAAAACTGGCAGGGTGACTTTGGGCCAGTCAATCTCTCTCAGCCCAACCTACCTCAAGGGATTGTTGTGGAGAAAATAGGATGAGCAAGGTGTGTTGAATATGTTCTTTCTGCCTTTAGTTATTTGTAAAAATAATAAAGGTGGGATACAAATAAATAACTTGCTTTATTCTTTGTATCATGAACAATCACATATTGTACCTTTCACTTTTTAAGCAAATATTCTTTTTCCTTACAAATGAGAGATTTTAAAAATAATGCTACAAGTGGACCCAATCCATAATACTACATAATCTATATGTATAACATGAACTTGCTGAAGCATATTTTAAGCTTTAATGTAAAATGTGTTTTGCTTCCATTTTGTAATTTCATGTATTTTCTCTTTATAAAATAATGCATTTATACAAAGGATAAGGAAGTGGAAATGAAAACATTGGCTCTGTGGAATTAATTTGTTTATGGGCAGTTATTTGTTTATGGGCAGTCTTAAGCACATTTCTGCTTATCATGTTTTATTTTGTACCAAGTGTCTCAGATAAAATCAATTCCTAAGATCGTGTTTCACTTTGGATTCAAATTACAAAATATACTTCAGAACTACTATACATTTCAGTAGCTCTTATCTCGAACTTTTTAAAGTAGCTGTATCTTTCTCCAAGATTCTGTAGCTTCCCTCTGCAGCTGAGAGACTTTGTAGGAAGTGGGACAAAACTGAAGCTCAGTGTAAGTTTTCACAGCACACCTGCTTTGCCTCCAACTTAGACTGCAAGTTTATCCAGATAAACTTGCAGGAACATACTCAAATTTTGTTCTTGGCATTTTCCCAAGAACTTACGCTCATTTTCTGCCCCTTTGTCTGGGCAAGCCCACTGTGGGCTTTTGTGGCACCACAAAATTTGAGAATTGTGCTATACCAATTAACAATGGGATATGAATTTATAGCAATTATTTACTATAATAATTAATTTTAGCAAAATTGCATAGATAAAACCACACCTCCATCCCATGTACATTTTGCTACCTTACTCTTCATCCTGATCAATTTTATTTTTTAAAAATTTAAATTTAATATCTCTATTGTTTTAATGTTTTATGAGCCACATGGTGACCTAATGTTAAAGACACTCACTACCTACTTGGAAAGTTGAGAGTTCAATTCTAGGTAGAGGAAGATGTTTCTTTCCTAGAGTGCAAATAAAAAGTATCTGCTGCGAAGTCTATATAGTGTCAGGAAGGGAATCCAGCCAGTAAAGCTCAATTCCATCCAGTCTCCCTAACTGTACCCTGAATTAAGAGATTACAGGATTGTAAAAAGGGAATTATTTTTTTAATATTTTATATGGATATTTTTAAATGAGTGATTGTACGTATTCTGGAGTCACCTTTGACGAGATGAGCAGCATATAAATTAATAAGTAAATAAATAGCCCTACCCTAATTCCAGTATCCTGCCTACCTAGCAGTTAAAAAGCATGCAAATGCGAATAGATAAATAGATACCACTTCGGTAGGAAAGTACCAGCGTTCCATGCACCTTGGCATATAGCCATGCTGGCTTCATGACCACAGAAGCATCTTTAGACAATTGGCTAATAGTAATAGCAATAGCACTTAGACTTATGTACTGCTTCACAGTGCTTTACGGCCCTCTCTAAGTAGTTTACAGAGTCAGCATATTGCCCCCAAAATCTGGGTCCTCATTTTACCCACCTTGAAAGGATGGAAGGCTGAGTCAACCTTGAGCTGGTGAGAATTGAATTGCCAAACTGCAGCCAGCAGTCAGCAGAAGTAGCTTGCATTTAACCACTGCATCACCACAGCTCATGAAGAAGCAGAGATGAACACCTCCCCCTAGAGTTGGACACAACTGGACAGGGGAAACCTTTACCTTTATCTTTAAACCCAGTACGTTATTATTAATTTATGTAATTCCTATGACTGCCCATCTCCTCCAAGTGATTAGCTGTATTTATGGGACAAATACATCTATTATGTTAACAATTGTAGTTCTGCAATGTTTGAAAAGCTCTGAAAGAAAAAAAAAGAGTATTTCTTTTCCCCCCCAATACTTCCTGAGTTGTAAGCTAGTAAAATGCAAAAATTGTAAGTAGGAAGGGCAAGCTCATTATATAAATGTTCACTTGACTTTATATTTCAGTTAATGTGTCCATTGTGATTTACTGTGGAAGCATAGAGTAATACCTATAACTCTCTGCTTAATGTGTAGGAGAGAAAGAATTCTATTAATGCCTAATTGCTATCAATTTGGGGATGATATGGCTCATCTAGAGAATTCAAAAAGTAGAAAACAAGTGCATATATTACTTTTTGCCTTCTTTTCAAATTTAGTTTTCTGCTACAATTGTAATACTTGACTTCATTCACTGAAGAAAGTAAAATTGCAATTGCTGATGAAATAGCCCTATTTTTCCAAATCTAATATCACTTATTTTTGGTGAAAATAAAACAACTTAGTAGCTTTGTGCATTAAATTATACGTTTATACTGAATTCCTCAGTGCTTGCGCAAAGGAAAAACCTCTGAGTCAAATAGTGCTGTTGATACTGAATGGTATCAACATTTTGTGGTTATATTAATGGTATGTTTTGAAGCAGATTTGTTTGATGACAAAACAGTAGTCTGTGTTGAACCAGCATTTGTCCACCGAAATCTGGATTAATGTTGGTGTTGCAAAATTTATTCTGCAGAATAAATATTGCACAATAGATAGGCCAATGGATGCTGGGAGATAAATTCCAACAATTTACTTCTAATCTCTATTGCTCTGGGAAGCTTATTTTCTCAGTAAGAGGAAATATACAGCTTTCTAGATGCTAGTTTGAAAAATTAAGGGTGAATGTCTTTTGTGAAAGGCATGTAAAACCTTAATGGCATATGTGGATTAACAAAGAACTGAGCTAGCAGAACCTTCAGTCTTTGGTAAAATACAAAGTTTTCCTTCATTATTTTCATTTGTTAGATATATGTCGCTTTTCCTTTAAGAACTCAATATGCTTTACATACCGTGAGAATCGGAATTGAAATCACACAAATTAGGAGAGCTGTGAGAAGCAGATCTATATGTATGCATCTGTATGTACTGGTTGATGGCATCATCATGTCATGATGTAATAGGGTCAAGACTTAAGTACAATAGTACTGTGCCTTTAATACTCTTTATAGAGTTCACTCATATACAGATAGTCCTCAACTTATGACCACAACTGAGCCCAAAATTTCTATTGCTAAGTGACATTTGTTAGGTGAATTTTGCCCCATTCTTGCCCCATTTGTTAAGTGAATCACTGAAGATGTTGATTTGGTAACACAGTTGTGAAATGAATCTGGCTTCCCTATTGACTTTGCTTGTCAGAAGGTTGCAAAACGGGATCACATGACCCTGGGACATTGCAGCCATCATAAATATTAGTCGGTTGCCAAGCACTTGAATTTTGATCACATGACCATGGGGATACTGCAACTGTTGTAAGAGTGAAAAACGGTCATAAATCAATTTTTTCAGTGCGGTTGTAATTCAAACGGTTACTAAATGAACTGTTATAAGTCGAGGACTACCTGTAATTGTGTGAATCGGCTTGATTGCAGTTGATATTTCAATTGCTGTTCTTCAGATATTTTATTGGTACCATGGAGGACAATAAGAGACATGTTCTACTTAAATGTCCTATTTAGCAATCCAAAAGATTTTTTTTTTCATTCTAGTTATACAAAATCAAATTTTCCATATTCTGGGTTGCTTTTTGTAATCTTCTTTCCCACCCCAGCTATCTTACACTGTGGAGCACTAGCTGTTTCCCACTCCACCTTTATCTCAGACCTATAGAATCGCATTATTCAATGTGATTCAGACTTAATTCAGAAAGGAATATCAGGAAACAAGCTAAAATAAGGGGAAGATTTAATCTTTGATTTAAAAAAAATGAATTTAAATTTATTGCATTATTTACTTAAGTTATTTCATGTGAGCCTACATGATCAGTGGGATATCCTCCAAAAGCTGCTAGCTTTGTCCTAACTTGTCAATTTTCTTTTGGTTGTATTATAACAGGGCTGTCAAACTCGCGGCCCGTGGGCCAGATGCATCACGCACTGGCCACGCTCACACCTGGGTTAGCGAAGGGGGGGAAATTATGATACGTCACATGATGTGAGTTTGGCACCCCCATATTATAATAATAGAAGTTACTGCAATAAATGTCCCTAGAAATAAGGAGGGGTTCTGGACTTCCTCATGAATACTGAAAGGAGATTCTCAGCTTGAGAAGTGTTTGAAAACAACTGCAGTATGCTTTTGCTCTTGGCAGCTACCAACAGACTGCAAATTCAGACTGACTTCAGTCTGAGGTTTTAAAACAGTCTCAGGTTTTAAAATAATTTCAAATCACGTGTGTGTATAATATACATACACACACACACACACACATCTTTTTATAGTTGGTTTTATTACCATGTCCTGAATTATGATTTGAAGAACTTCTGGATGTTACTTGATGTACAGCCTGTGTTTTAATACCAGTTTTGTAGATTAAAGGAATCTGGCATGGAATAAAGTTTTCTTTTGGGTTGTTTGGTGAGAGATTTTTAGATAATTTCATCACTAAAGAGTCTCTCAAAGGAAACAAGGCAGTCTGTCACAGTATGATGCTTATTTTTTACCACTGTTTGTTTCTGTAATAGAAAAAATTCTGGAAAGGAATAAAGCTGAATAAATCTTTTTTTTAAAAAATGGAAACACTTTCCCATTTTCCAGTGGGAAAATAGCTTTTCCTTTATAAGAACTTTGAAGTTTTCCAGGATAGCTTAAATTGGCGTTTAAAGAAAGCTGATAAGAAGCAGAAGTGAAAATCATGGGTTTCTTTAAAAAAAAAGTCTGCTCATTTTTTGGCTTTGCATATGCACAATGGACATTCTATTACAGTATATAATTTTCTTCTTCCACAGCTGTTTTTTGCTTCATCATATTCACAATATAACTCAATTATTTACGTTCTCTTCCAAGCAGCTTCCACATTCTTTCCTTATGTCCATTTCTTCTGCTGGGATATGAATTTGTGGTCTCATTAGCTTTTGTATAGGACTTGTATCTTTTCTTTATGCATTCATTCTTCCTTTATGTTTGCTTCTTTCACTTCTCCCTTTTTCTTTTATTCTCTCAATCCTTCATCAGAAAAAAAATCAGACCAGCCGTTCCTTCAGATTTATATTGATCTCATCTATACCATTAGCTATGGACGTGACTCAAACTGTCCAAGCTTAGTCATCTTCAAACCATATGCAGTACTCCCTGCTGAACATAAAGATAGTTATATCATATTTTAGCCAGTATGCCATAAATGCAACAAAGTCCAGTTTTATGGAAACTGTTGTTTGTTTGATCAGAATAACAGAATAACAGCAATAGCAACTACACTCCATTCTGTCCATGGTTCACGAGATGAAGCTACTTGGACCCAGTAGAAAAAAAAAGTCATAAAAATATAACAGAGAATTGAAGAAAAATAAAGGCAGGGTTGGAGAACTTGACAACAGATAAGCAGGGAGAGGAAGGCAAGAGAGAGAAATCATAGTTGCAGAACAGAGATGAAAGACCAAAGCAGGTGCAGCGGGAAATTAGAAAAGATTAGATTTGTTGAGAAAGTGGGTAGAAGACATTATGCATAAGGTAAGAAGAAAGAGAAACACAGTAATAACAGCCATGACAGCAGGCAGAAAAAACTTGATGAAGAAGTTACAAGGGAATATATATATATATATAGAGAGAGAGAGTAATGGAACAGAAAAAGCAAAAGGTGACCAGAATGGGGAGATTTTTGGGTGCTATTGTGGAGTGTATCCAAGCTTTTGTATCTGATTGCACATAGGCTAGAGATTGAATATTGCTTTCAATAGAATTAGTGATACCGAACAAATAGAAACTACCAGCCAGGCAAGGAGAAGGGATCAAGTAGGGAATTAGCCTTGATTCTCCCCACCAAGTTTCATGAAACCTTATCTATTTGTTCCCAAGAGAAGTCAGAAAGACTGGAAGGATTCTTGTATTATAGGTAGAATTCAATAAAATAGTCAACTTGAACCCTTCATGCTTGTACCTGACAAAGAAGTACCTTTACGATGTAGCTGACAGAAAAATATAATATTTTGGAACACTTGATGTAAAATGAAAGCATTCTTGTCTAAAGTATGAATCAGAATCTAATATTAATATATGAATCAGAATATAATATTAATATATTCAATTGGTTCCACTTGTTGCACCTATAAAAGGAAAAAAAAGTATATTTGGGAATGAATAGAACAAAGTACGGTACTTGTCTGTAGAACAGTCGATCCCTCCTGTTTTAGAAAAAGAATACTGTAATAAACCACTTCTGTATCATGCCAGGAAAATATTTGAGATGTATCTGTATAAGTGACAAAGAACTGAGCCAAACGTGAAGGGATTTTCCCCAATGTATTGCCCTCTGGAAGTCTTGCAATATTACTCCAATCATCCTCCATGCAGATTAATAGTGAGTAAGACTAATGGAAATTGTAATTAAATACTTTTGGAAGATATCAGATCAGATCTGTTCTACATAGTCACAGGAGCAATCCATGCAAGGGATCTGGTAGATTACATTGGAATTATCTCCCAGCTCCAAGTGATCTTGACAATGCATAATTTGTCTTCGTATGACAGTTTCTGGGCGGTGTGTGATGTCTACCTGCAGGTCTCAGAAGCTGCATTCTACTGCTTCCGAAATGTTTTTGATGTGTGCCGTGTGGTTGGTCTTGTACCTTGTTTCTTCCTTTCTCTCCCTACCATGTTGCCCAGACATCTTGTAACAAATGCTTATAGTACATATTTTCTCCATTTAAAATGTCATCCTCTCATCCTTTGCACAGCCTACAGAATTTAATAAAGGAAACTGTGTATGAATATGCCCTGCAATATTTAGCATCTTGGATACTTTCTTGGTGCATAATTTTGATTAAATGTAAGTTGGAATAAGATAGTAATCTATTTCATGACATGACACATTTGGGAGCAATGAAAGTGACTCCAATTGATTGCAGAGTGCTCTATCTCTTGTGGGTGTTCTTTTTCCTTTCCTCTCCTTTCAAAAGAAATGTGAATGTAATTTTTGAAATGGCAGGTTTTTATGAAATTTTAATCTGTCAAATCTCTTAGAATACTTTCTCTAGGATTGAATTAAAGTCAATTATTTTTTTTATAAAAGATAAAGAACTAATTATAGTACAATAAGGATGCATTCTTTTTTGATAGTAATATGTACATGTGTCATAAAAACTTTGCAAATACTTACCTTTCAGAGAGTATAGTTCAAACTGAAAATGTGAATCTATTACCCTTTTAAAGATTACTTTGCAATATGACTACAGCTTTTCATTAACAATACATTTTTAATTTCCCTAGAAAATACATAACAGAAGTATAAATTATGGCTTCCTTCTTGGTTTCATGTAAGGATATAGTCATCAGGGGATTTAAGATGGATTTAAATGGTCAGGATTAAATAGATATGGGTGACATTAGTTCTTTCCTCTCTTTTTAATTGCCATACAACCAGAACTACATGGAACAAATCAAACAAAGTAGTGGGGAAAAAATCATTCTTAGTGGATGAAATGCAGCATTTTATAAGAGGGCCAGGTAAAATAGTAGGACAACTACTCCTTTTCTCCTGCTCCCTGAAATTATTCCAATCTGTGGAGCAGATATTTGACAGTGGTCAGGGTAGAGAGAAGCAGAGATTCTCTTTACTAGTTCTGCTAACAGAAGCAATTTCATCCATTGGGGGCGGGGGGACGGGACCTCTTTGGATTTCATCCAGTGTCTTCCCTACTGCTAGCCAAGAATCTCAGACCTGATCTTTCTTTCAGACATACAATCTGTAAGGATTGGTACCATTTTGATTGTTAAAATACAGTGCATTAGTAATCATAACCTTTTGGTAAATTGTTAGATTACTTAGTTGTGTGGAATAGATGGTTTTCTTTCTCCCAACCAATTCTAAAACCCAAAGACAGTCTCTTTATTTCATGCATCCTCTCTAAAATCATTTCCAGCAAAGTGTTTCCACTCATTGTTGAAGAAGGGAGATTCAACAATGAGTACCAGTCACATTCAAGCATCTGTTTTTTTCTCAGTATTTAGAGCAGTGCTGGACAGGGATTTTGCTAACTGTTGTGTTAGCAGTTACTAGAGATACCAGCAACCAAAGGATCTCTTCTTCCCTTATCTCTTATTAGACATTTCCTAATAAGACTAGTTGCACTACAACTTGTGTTATAACTACTTTGATTACATATTTTGTTCATCTACCTGTCTTCTTTTCTACCTGTTAGAAAAACCACCTGCTGGTTATTCTCGGGAACAGAAAAAGGAAAGAAGATTTTTTAAATAACTTTTTTTATAAATTTAGCTTTGCTGAGTTAAAGAAAAGTAGGAGTTCTTTCTCCTTTGAGCACCATCCATTAATGGAAAGGGGAGATGTCAATTGAATAAAGAATTGGCAGCATAAAACATTTAATCTCAAATAGTGTTAATGTAATTGCTGTGGACATACGTAGTTATCCTTCATGGTTCTCTATAAGATGTTTATTTTGGCCATTTTTAAAAGAAAAGGGCCTCCATATTGTACAATGTGTGGTTTACATAATAAGTGTAATTGCTCATAAAAAGCTTTGGCAATGGCTGTTTTAAGGTCAAGGATGCAGAAAAAAGGATCTTAATTGTGAAAACATCATGAAAAATCACAGCAGCTGTTTTATTTCCAGGGCTTAAGAACCTGTTGAAGATAAATGATACCTTGAGAAAGAAACCCCTTGGCTTGATTGATTAAATTAAATAACATTTTGAAAGTTTCTTTCTCCTATTTAGACACAAAGTTCACACAAGGGAATGCAGACCATGTCAGCTTGAAATCCTTGCATGTGCTTTGTTCCTATTTCTTATCATCTTATGGATCAGAGCAACCAACATGGCAGGAAAATGCTGGGTCTGTTTTCCTTTAGATTTAAAACAAAGTCAAAATTTCTGAGGACAAATGTTGCTGCTCTTCCAACTGCCTGCCATTTCAACATATCTGAAATGACCTTGCCCTACATGGCTCCTACTTTTCTTGGAAAATAAACAAGGTCAGCTATTATTAGTTTTATTAACAGCCCCTTCTTTTTTTAACCATTTTTTTTCTTTTAATGTGAAAGAAGTGATCAGAGGAGAAATCCTCTTCCAAACTCCTATGCTAGAGAGATATTGGCTTTATTCTGAGAACCATCATAGTGATCAAGATTTTGAGAGGGCTACTTCACTATCTCTTGTCTACCCTAGGTGTATGACAAAATTTAGGAAATGGGTGGTGATCAGCATTTAATGAAAAACTTGTTCGAGGCAAGTTTGTAAAACAAACTAAGTTGAAATCCGCTGATATTAGCATATGAATTGGCAGTCTTCAGACCCCTAATATCTATAGATAGGTATTGCAATGATAAATTTAAACCAGGGGTGTCAAACTCAAGGCCTGCGGGCCAGATGTAGCCCTTGGTGCCATCCTGGTCTACCCAATGTGAATATGAAAGAGCGGGCCAGTGTGGCTTCAGCCCGGTCTACTGACTGCAAAGAGGAAAGATCAGGCCAGTGTGGCTTTGGCCCAGTCTACCCAATGTGAAGAGGAAATATCAGGTCAGCCTGGCTTTGGCCCAGTTTGCCCAATGCGAAGAGGAAACATGCCAGCAGTTTGGGCAGTGGCATCAAGCTGACCATGCCTACCCAATGGACCACACCTACCCAGTTGGCCATGCCTGCTTGGTCCCCCAAGGTCATCCACAGTACTGATGCGGCCCTCAGTAAAATTGAGTTTGACACCCCCTGATTTAAACTGTTGCAGAGTACTAATGTTGTTAATTGTTAATTTTTCATTTTTCTGGTGTTATATGTCTGTGCATATGTATTCTGAAATCTGATCGCAGTACTATCCAGACTACTCTAGAGAGTCGCCTTTTTGAACCTGTTTACCCTAGAGGAGCCCTTTAAATAATGTTCAAAGGGTCAGACAATTCCTGTATAAAAAAAAAAAATCACACAAAATAAAAAAGTCACCATAGAATTAACTTCTAGCCCTGTGAAGGCAAACCTATGGCACGTGTGCCGGAAGTGGCATGCAGAGCCATCTGTCCAGGCATGCCAGCTGTCGCCCATTGATCTTTTGGGTTCTAGCATCCAGCTAGCTGGTCTTCATGCTCTCAGGAGCTCAGGAAACAGGAAGAGCAGCTCCCCAGCACGCATGCACGCACCGGGAAGCTGAGTTTCTAGTTTCCGGTACACATATGCGTGTCGGCCAGCTGGTTTTCATGTGCACATGCATGCCAGAAACTGGAAGACCAGGTGGTTGGCGTGCATGCGCACACCGGAAACTGGAACACCAGCTTCCCCGGCACACATGTTCTTCTGGTTTCCGGTGCTCCCACACGCACACACCAGGGAGCTGTTCTTCCGGTTTCCGGTGCTCCCCCGCACACAGATATGTGCTCCCGTTTCGGCACTCAGTGCCGAAAAGGTTCACCAACACTGTTCTAGCCTATACAATCCCTATGTTACAATGTTTACCACATACACAAAGTGATAGGCAGCAGCAAATTTTATGTTATGGCATGCAAAATATCCCACCACTGTGCTAGCATTCTGAAGTACAAAAAGCCCCCCAAAATATAAAGTTTGTTTCCCCCAAATGTGATCTTTGGTAGAACTAGCAGCAATCTCTCAAGGGACCTTAGTGAGGTATGGAATCCCAATTGAGAAAAGCTAGTGAGGAGGTTGAGAGGAGATTCAGCAAATTCTCTCTTTCCAGAGACTATGTTCTGTCTTACAGAGTTTAGCTGAACAGTCAGCAGAATGAAAGATTGAGAGAAGCAGGATCCTGGGATTAGAAATTGGCTTCAATTGATCTGCAGTAATGGGGAAGGCTGACACTGCCCTTCTGATGGTTCTTACAGAAAACAGATGGCACACATTTCCTAATGTCATGGCAGTCCAGAAACTCACATGAATTTTTTTCAGCTTAATCTTCAATAAACATCCGATTGAACAAACTGAAATGTCTCTCTCTTTTTCCTAATCCTCTTGGGCTGAAATTCTTTGCAAAATATTGGGAGATGACACTATTTAATTATTCTTTAATTTTCATGGAAGAAAATTACATTGTTATCACCGGGATTTAATTTCCTGCAAACTTAGAATAACAGAAATAGAACCACTGAATTATTGCTCAGAAAAGCATGTAGAACATTTCAACATTAATATGAGAAACATTGTTAGTTTTATTTAGGCTGATCTTTAGCTTGTCTTCTAGTTAGATGGTATTCTTTATTCTCTGCCATCCAAAGCATACTTCATTAAATGCTTCTTTATTTTGCATTTAGTAGAATTAGTACATCAGTGACCTCCAAAGGAAAAATAATAAGTATGTAACAACTGCTAAGAAACATATTCTCATTTTCAATTCTTTAGATGTTACTCTAAGCACAACTTATGGAATGATAGCAGAAATGGACAGAGCAAGCTCTAAACTGTATATGCACAGATCTCCATGACAGACTGCTTTGCTTCTCTTTATAACTGGAAAAATAGAATTATCCATGTTGCTTTTTTCTGTGTCTTATGCTTCAAGTTCTTAGAGTCAACTTTCCTGATCAAAATCCAATTATAGACAAAGGTGCCTTTCAAAACAATTTGTTAAAGCCGAACGGAATTACCAAAAGTACGGTTAGAAAACTATCGCCACAAGCATAGCATGAGAGCGGCTTTAGATTCAAATTGTACTAAGATCCTTTTTCAGCTCTTCAAATGATCTGTAAGTATAAAGACATTGACTTCTCAGATTTAGAAAGTTTTAATCCCTGTCTTTGGCATTGTTCATAGTCACTAGAGCTAGGTAGCGTGCTTTGGGATTCTTAAGTCATGAAAATCTGAAAAGAAAACCATGCATTGGTTATTGGTGGCTGTCTGGAAATTATTTAAGTAAAAAATGAAAACAAAACTGTGTACTAAAGTTGTAATGAATGTACTGGCAGTACCAGTATTTTTTACTTGAAAAGAATGAGCATCTTTCTAAAAGAAAGTAAATGAAACAATCTGGTAGAAGTTGTACTTTAAAAATGATGGTTGAGGAGCTCTGGATTCATAGAGAAAAATATGATTCAGGGCACACATAGCCATTAAGATATTGTCAGAAATATCTTAAACATTTATTTATTTACATCTCATCTTTATTATTTTTATAAACAACTCAAGGCGGTGAACATACCTAATATTCTTTTCCCCCTATTTTCCCCACAACAACATGTGAGGTGAATTGCACTAAGAGAGAATGCCTGCCATAAAGTCACCCAGTGACTTTCATCCCTAAAGTAGGACTAGAACTCAGTCTCCTGGTTTCTAGGCCAAAATAAACAGTTGCATTAAGGTGTTCCTGAGAAATGTCTGTATGCATATATTCTAAACCACATTTTATCCTTTACAGCTACTTCTGTGAATAATCTTATTAAATATGTAACTATATTAAATATGTCTAAGACTTGACACATGGCAACAGTATCAAGATTGGAACTGCAGGTTATATGTATTTTTCCCCTTTGAGTTGCAGTTCTGTGTCCTCCCAATTTCTAGGAGCTGACCTTAATTTCAACTTTCTGTGTATATGTAATTTTTTTTAAAGGTAAATTCAGGTTCACTATATGAAAAAAAAATTTCCCCATGGGTATGACAAAAAGAACCATTTAAGCTTGTTAAACAGCCAACTGAGAGGAGCTAAATTATGGCAGAGAGGAGCTTTAATTAAGGAAAGGGATGTCTTTCTTAGAAGAAGCCTGGATTGGGCTTTTCCAGTGCTTGTATAGCACTAGCAATAGCACTTAGACTTATATATCATTTCACAGTGCTTTACAGCCCTCTCTAAGCAAGTTACAGAGTCAGCATATTGCCCCCAACAATTTGTGTCCTCATTTTACTTACCTCGGAAGGATGGAAGGCTAAGTCAACCTTAGCCAGGTGAATTTGAACTGCCAAATTGTAGTCAGTCAGCAGTCAGCAGAAGTATCCTGCAGTACTGCACTCTAACCACTGCACCACCATGGCTCAATTGTTGTTCACTCTCTTTTTTCAGTCGTGGTAAGGAGAATTCAGTAAAAAAATGAAATCTGGTCTTAAAACCCAACTAATAAGACTTGATTTCCATATGCTAAGTATCCTTTTGCTTCATAATCCAAAATACCTTATATTTTTATATCCTTCAAAATAAAATTTACACCATTTTTTAAGGAGAGGGAAATTCAACGGAGGAATGCAGTAGAACTATTCCAGTCTAAGTGTCTTAATCTTTCCAAGATGCAAATAATAAAATAATCCAAAAATATAGCTAAGATATAAGGCCTAGTCAAGCACAGCGTTAGAAAAGCCTGCTTTTGAAGTTGGAGATTGGAAAATGTAAATTTTTACTCTCAGGCACTCTATTCATAAACCATCTGTAAAAAATGACAGTGTCCATGGTCTACTCATAAGGAGAGGCTGTCTGGAGTTCCGTAAATATCAATATTTTTCCCTTTATTCTGAAGAGATTACACTGACTCAGATCCAGCATCCAGCAGTGATTCTTACAAAGCTGTATTGCTCGCTAACAAAATCCAGAAAGGCATCCAACCTCCATGGAACATATTTGAAGTATTGCTAAAATCAAGATTTAGTTGTGGGAATAAAGGTTAATATTAGGTAACAAAAGATGAGTGTTATACCAACATCAGCAAGGATGTTTTGGAATCTCACATTTCTTGTACACCCAGGAAGCTTCTTTTTTAGAGATACATATATCAGGTATTGTCTTCAAGAAGACATCTTATTGAAAACATGTGTTCCATCTTTTAAAAGTTTATCTCCTGATGTAATTTTGCATGATTCTGTGATAATAATCTTGCATAGCAATGGGATTGGCTTAAATTCCTACATCACTGGATCCTGTGGTGATAATAGCTGTCAAAGAAATTCTGTCAGATTCAGAACAGTTTGTGTCATATAACATACAGTATAGCATTACACTTAGGGCTATTCCTACAGTAGTTGAATGACATTTGTGATGTTAATTGCACTGTTGAAACATGCAAGTAATAACAGAATTGTGGCTTTTCAGCTGTGGAAGTGGAGTATGGAAGTTAACCCCTTCCTTCCTGCTGTGATCCTGACAGATATCCCACAAAATATTATCTTTGGACAAAGATGGGTGCTTTGAGTGGGAAGAAAATTTTGACGGGGTCATATTTGTCCCTACAGTTGAAATTTCTGCATTAAAATGTTC
>JANHFL010007692.1:21071-40349 GCA_032468155.1 Oxyrhabdium leporinum
CGGCGATAGAAACCGCCAACTTTACGCGGGAGAAAACCCGAAAAGAACCCAAGATATACATATATATATATATATATATATACACATATACACATATATACATATATACATACACTCTCACTCTCTCTCTTTAAGGAAGGTTACAAAACAATTCTTTGATGAAGTTGCAGCCCATATGGCAGGGGGCAAAATCAGATTGCAATTACAGAGATATGTTTCTAAAGGGCATCTTTTCTATGCCACTAAGCTGTTAGACAGCTCTGATGGAGTCTTTTGTGAAGTTTTCATCTCACTATAAAAAGTCTCATAGAACATTTAATACAGCTCCCAGGAAGATTGTTATAAAAAGGCTGTGTTTTCACAGCTTGCATTCATCCCTATAGAGCTGATTTAAGGTCACTGTTGGAAACCACTTTTGCTATCAAAAGTTGTGGGGTTTTTTTCTCCCTTTTCTCCTGAGCCACAAAAAAGAAAACCAAATCTTACCTTGCAGTTTTACTCAGTTATTATGATGATTAAATGATTGCATTATTCACTCTGTATAAAGAAAACATATAAAATGATAGAATGTTCAACATGGGATAAAATTTGTTTGAAAGTCCTATGAGATAAAAGGCTAAAATAATATTTGTTTACAGTAAAGTAGCTCCCCCCCCCAAGGTTTTGTGCTAGGTATGGCAATCAGACCGTCTCCATTCCCCATTTACCCACGTTAGGTAAGTAGATAAGTAGATTTCTTGCAGAGAAATAGGAAATCATAAATAATGCCTTGGAATCTTACCAAATATATATGTTAGTTTAGGGGTGTCAAACTGGATTTCTTCAAGGGCTGGATCAGCATTGTAGTTCTCCTCTGGAGACTAGCCAGGGAAGGGGGAGACGGGACAGATGCCTCCTGCAGCATCCTGCCAACCAAAATGGGGTATGGGGGCATGCACATCCCCCCACACCCTATTTTTGGCCTGGACAGCCTCCTGCAGGACTTTGCTGGCCAAAACAGGGCACCAGGGGCCATGTACCCCATTTTTGCTAACAGAGGCACTGCGGGCTGGTCCTTTGCTATTTCCAGGATGGCCCCATGGGCCAGATTTAAGCACCCTGCAGGCTGGATCTGGCCCACAGGCCTTGAGTTTGACACCCCTGTGTTAGTTCCTGAGTTTGAATTCTGGCTCTCTTTCTCCAGTCAATTTTGAGTCAATAGCAATGCGGCTCCTTGAAAAGTTCTGCCATTTGTGTCTTGTTTTTTAAATCTTTTCACTCTTGTTAAAATTATAAATTCCTACCTTATCAGCTTCAATCATAACATATTCACTTACCAAATGAGAAATTAGCTTATGAAAACTCACTGAGATGAAGTTTCCATGCTACTAATAACCCAAAAAGGACAAAATCATTTTGGGGTTTGTTTGTTTTTCATCTGTGTCTCTATCAACACGATATTTATTATGTGTACTTCTTGATTTATGTAGAATGAACTGTAAGACTATAAGAATAATTTTGCTGGATTTTATGATCAACCCCAGCATTCTGTTTTCAGTAGGAGCTAAGAAGATGCAGCTGGTAAGCCTTTTGAGAAAAAAAAAATCCCTTTAACTTCAAAAGGAAACAAAAGACAATAAAACATAATCCATAGAAGAGATGTGAGCAATATAGTTTTATTCAACTTTTCTTCATGTTCCTTTGAGACCAGATGTATGAATAATGGTTAAAGAAAATAAGGAAGTGAATAAAAGTCAGGACTTCTGAACTTCTGCAGGACAAGCGTGAACCTTCCCTATCAAACACTAAGACATTAATAGCTATGTTTGTATGATATTATTGCCCTTAGTGAACTTAATCATAGCTTACACAATCTAGTTTTGTGAGAGTGCATGACATGTGAACCATATGACCTAGGTTAGCACAACATACAAAGCTAAAGTGCAAATTTTATATTCTGTAGCTCAGTGTGTTGTTGAAAAGGCAGCCAGAGGGTATTTCCACAATGTCAGATAATACATGTGCAATAGTTATCACCTTTTTTTTTTAAGGAATCCAATCTTTCTGTTAAGGAAACATTTTCAGTGCTTTATTTTTTTCCCCCCACTTACTGTTTGAATGCAACATTTTGCAAAGGACAAAAATGCACTTTCTCAAATCATCCCTTGTTATTCGACATGGTATGCAAAGCTGACTTTCTCCCTCAATACACAAAAGAAAGCATGAAATAAACAGTCTTCTTGACCAAAGCTACTTGAAGAGTCAAAGAGTCATAAATCACATTACTGTCACTAGCTACAGAGTGGTACACTTACAATTCTCCACCTGCCCCACTTTAGAAGGTTAATGGATGAGTGCTGGAAGAATGACCTTCTTGGTCATAGCATCCACACCATCTGAGATCAGAATGGATCTCTCATTATTATTCAAGAGTGCAGTAAAAACTGGGTTCTTCTACAGGTCAGTGGAGGGGATGACTTCACATAAGAGAGACCATGGCTTTTGAGACTTGATTAGCTATCAGCAATTCTGATTTTTTTTTAAATGTAAATTTTAGATGTTTTTATTTATCATTCATTTATTATGATTTATTATGATCTGAAAGTCAATTTATTAGGTAGCATGCAAATAATTATTAAAGTAGCATACAAGCAAACGTTAGAAAAGAAATTGAATTTTTGAAATTCTCTGTCAAGTTTCTCCTTAATGGAATGCTGTAGTGTGCCTTTTCCATTATTCTTTACTCATACCCCAAATATAATCTAATTCTGCTCCTATGTATTGCAGAAAGTTACTTAGAGATATACCCCCAAATATAATCTAATTCTGCTCCTATGTATTGCAGAAAGTTACTTACTTGTCCGTCATAATAATAATAAATATAATTAAATAGCACTCTATATAACTTGATTTAGTAACCAAATATTTTTCTTGCAGGTCATTGGTTTTTATTAAATACTTAAAAATCCAGATATTTTTTTTTGTAAAAAAAAAAGTAGATTTCTATCCCTTGTGGTTGAAGAGATAAGACTGAATGTATAGTGGCCAAAATTTCTATCCCTATCTTAGCAACATCGAAATGGAATAGAGTAACCATGGTTACAAGGACAATAGCAAGTAAAATCTGCTTTCAGCTGTCTTTCTTTTTGCACATTCAGTAGATACTGCTATGTTTGTGCAGTAAGTCAGGTCAATTCATGACTTTCTAGATACTTACAGTGCAGTTGTGGTCAAGGAAGATCAATATTTGCATTTGCAAAAGAAAAATAAAGCAGATTTTGTGTAACTTCCAAAATATATAAAGGCCTTTTGTATAAGGAAATACAGCACAAGAAGTGCTCTTTCAGCAGCTAAAAATTATGGACAAAGTGAAAATGCATAAGAAATCATTTACCATTCCAAACTATTCTGTTGATTCATAAACATATAAAAATGTATGCTGGGTTTGCTTGTTCTTTGTCAAAATGTCACATGTAAAACATGTGTGTATATATATATATATATGGTGATAATTTTCCTAACCAGCATTTAAAATTGTAGATTATACAATTCTAATTGTAAACTCATCAAGCAATTTCCAGTTTTTGTCAGGGAAGGGAATTTTGGTTCCATGTTGCCAGTCAAGACCACAAGAGATTGTATTTTTCTCCCATGCAACCACTGGATAGGAGGATAAAAAACACATTCTTACATTTCTGCTGTTTTCTGGAAGAAAAGTAATATTTTATAAAGTATAACAGTCTCTGTATATATCTCTGCATAATTGGCAGATCTATTACAGTATCTGTACAGTAGCCATGGTGGCACAGTGGTTACAATGCAGTATTGCAGGCTAATTCTGTCAACTGCCAGCAGTTTGATCCTCACGGCTCAAGGTTGACTCAGCCTTCATCCTTCCGAGATCCGTAGAATGAGGACCCAGATTGTTGAGGATACTATGCTGACTCTATCAACTGCTTAGAGAGGGCTGTAAAACACTATGAAGCAATATATATATAAGAGCTATTGCTATTGCTATCTACTATTACAGGTAGTGTAAGAGTATCACATTATCCATTATTTTTGCAAAGTAAAAGATTGCTTTCTGGCAATCTTTTTGCAAAGTAAAAGATTGCTTGCTTTCTCCACAATGGAAGCTTTGACACATCCAAATCTTATCAATTTGGAAAAAAAAAGTATTTTATAAAGATATTTTAAATGAGAATGGTGAATTTAAATCCAGACAGCAATATCCCACAAAATATTCTCTTTGGACAAAGACGGGTGCTTTGAGTGGGAAGAAAATTTTGACGGGGTCATATTTGTCCCTACAGTTGAAATTTCTGCATTAAAATGTTCATTTGTACAAGCAATGCATGTACCCCTAAAATTTTGATGCCATTTATATATGTCTGTTGCAATAAGAGTTGACAATTTCAGGCAGTTGCAGTCTGTAACAAGTTGTCTGTCCAACTCATAATAAAGTAAATTGTAATCATTATATTTAAAATGTTCATTTCTTTTGATAGGCAATTTTCTGCTTATCATCAGTCAGCTTAATTACTATAGATTTGAGAATACTGACATATATTGGGTTATTCTTTATTCTTTTCAAACAACTTCTCCAATTCTCAAGATAGGAATTCTTCCATATTTCAACACATTGAACCCAACTTTATCAGAGATTGAGCAATGTTAACTTATAAAAGCAGACAAATTCCTCTCATAATATCACATCACTTTCTATTAGATATGCTGTTTGTCTTAAACACCAGACATTAGGAAGATGAATTTCTAATAAGAACATGTTATTAGATTGCTTTATTTATTGTTAATCTAAACTTTCTTGACATGGATACTTTGTATGTTTTATGTCAAATATGCGCACAATTTAATGCATTAAAAAAGGATCTCATGTTATGATGTCTGAAACATCTAATGGATTTAATAGAGCAGGCATCCTGAAGTGAAGTGAAGACCATAGGAGGCAGGGAAAACACACACACACACACACACACACACACACACACACACACACACACACACACACACACACACATTCAAGACAATATGTATTCACAGTCACCCAGAGCTACAGAATAGAGTCATACTTTGCTGAAAATACATTATCTCCAGACAAATAGCTAAAACAATTTAAGTGGTTTGCCACCTTGCTGAACCTTTCCCCTAGCAGCCCTGGAGGTCTACTGGACCGACAGCCAACTGTCATGTGAAAGGTTTCAGTTACAGCGAAGCGATTAATCTCAGGCTATCTGTGCAGCTTCGGCCCATGAGCAATGAGGAGAGGAGGCCCGGGCTCTGAGAGGAAAAGGGAGGGGTATATAACCGCCCCTAATTGCTCACCCTGAAGGGCATTTATCATCCTGGAGGGACTTGCCATCTGTCCTTGTTAACATTTATTTCCTGTAACACTTAGCAGATTCAAAGGTGTCAAAAGATAAAAGAGGTAGAGATCAACACTTAGTGGATTTAACAATTAATTCAAAGAATTGTTACTGGATCGGTGACTTGACCCAGAATTTAATAGTGCTGCTTTGAGGTCAGGAGCATGGGATGGGGTAGAGAGCTAATCCCAAAGAGCATCTAATTAATTTATTTTTTTAATTGTGATATCCTTTCTTCTATTCTGACGGTAACTCACAAATGCATTTTTTTAAAGAAAAGTGACATGATTTGAGGGCTGTGGTTTCTTCTATAGCTCCAAGCAACTTGAAAGTAATTGATATGTCTGCTGCTGCTGCTACTGCTGTGGCAGTTTTTACTTTTATTCCAGTTGTTTTCATCTCTTTTCCTTTAGGTGTAAATTTGTTTTAAATCAAGGGGAAAAGCAGAGTCTCAAAGAGCATAAGGAGCTGTAATCCTAAATTTTATTGTAATAGTGCTCTTTCTATTCCTACAGATTAAAGATCAGATATAACTTAAAAGAAACAGCATTCTAATCACTACATATTGGACGTGGGTCTCCTTTGACATCAGAAACTGAAAATGAGGTTGCCATGGGAACTGCTCGTGCTGCAATCGTTCATGTTGTGCCTTGCAGGTAATGTGTCATTTTTAAAACTTTTTTTCCCCCCTCGTTTATTTCTGATTTTTAAATGCCACTGTAATATTACACATTCATTCCAAAGGCCACTGTGCTTCGTATGTGAATGATACAGCAGCAACAATAGCTGTCTTCCTGGCCTGCATTTAACTAAAATGGTTGAATGGATTCCACAATGCTTTTAACTTCTTCCTTTTATTGCTGCTAGTATTTTCCATGCTTAGGTTCAAGGTGCTTCAAAGTTCAACCATTCTATTTGGTTTTGTGTGTGTGTGGTGTAAATTTAGAGTGGTTTGTTGACAGCAACTGTTCTCTCTCTCTCCCATCCTAAACACTCCAGCTATAAGAAAGCACTTTTTAAACATACTAGAGTTTGACTGATTTTTATTATGTCTGATTGTGAATAGTACAACTACAAAGTGAATAATAAAATACAGAAATGGAATCCCTGATCCTTGTTTTCTGATAATTTGGAGACTTTGATATTTTTTTCTCTCTAAGCCTTCACCTCCCTTTTTGTATAAAGCTTCCCTGTACTTGCATGTGTTTGATGAACACAAGGATTTATTAAAATTTTAATATGCGGTGTGCAGTTTTTACATAATGAGTGGTAAGATTCATGTGGTCAGAAATGTTGATCCTTTAAGTTGCAATGGGTTTTAAATTTCACAAAAGCAAATCAAATCAATTTTTTGAGGGGGAAAAGGACTGAGTTGTGACAGGTACCTGCAGCAAACCAAGATTTCACTAAAAAGACATTACAGGGTTACAATGCAAGCTCCATCTCATATGTATTTGCACAGAATATTGATGAAAAGAGCAGAAATACCACTATTTTGCCACACACACACAAATAGCAATAGCACTTAGACTTATATACCACTTCACAGTGCTTTACAAGCCCTCTTAAAGTGTTTTACAGTCAGCATATTGCTCCCAACAATCTGGGTCCTCATTTTACCATTCTCAGAAGGATAGAAGGCTGACTCAACCTTGAGTCTAGTGAGATTCGAACTGCTAAATTACAGGCAGCTGGCAGTCAGCAGAAGTAGCCTGCAGTACTGCATTCTAAGCACTGCACCACCTCAGCTCTAAATTCCCTGCTGAAATTACATACTGCAATTATTACAAGAGGAAAACCGTGTTATTTATAGGGTCAGAATGTAGCAGAGTGCAATAGTTTATGGTATGACACTTTCAAATTATATATGTACTACAGGTAGTCCTCAACTTACGACCACAATATAACCCAAAATTTATGTTGCTAAGTGAGAAACCTGTGAAGTAAGTTTTTCTCTATTTTGCAACTTTTCTTACCACATTTGTTAAGTGAATCACTGCAGTTGCTAAATTAGTCACAGGGTTGTCAAGTGAATATGGTTTTCCCATTGACTTTGCTTCTCAGAAGTTCGCAAAAGATGATCACATGACCCCAGAACTCTTACAACTGTCCGTTGTCAAGCTTCCAAATGTCAATCACGTGACCATGGGGATGCTGCAATGGTCATAAGTGTGAATAATGGTCGTAAGTCACATTTTCACTGCTGTTGTAACTTCAAACTTTGTTGTAACAGTGCCATTGTAACTAAGTGGACTGTTGTAAGTCGACTACCTCTCTATGAGATTTGCTACTCATCTCAGCTGAGCAAAAGTTTCCTCATGACCAATATTGGACCAGCAATGTGTTTTCCAAGATACTTCATTGATCAAATGGACTTTCTTCCAAGAACTCATACTTCTCTTTACAGCAAGCAAGCCAGTAACAATGTTTGAATGGAAAGATGGCACAAAACATTGATATTTGGCATAAAAAGCAAAGTTTTAAGAACTGAAGGTCTGCCAAGCAACCCTCTATAACTAACAAGTGGCTGGTTCATTGCTTATTTATCTGTACGGCTAAGATATGGTTTTCAGATTGTAAAGAGTTGGGTTCAAACTTATGTTAAGCAAAAAAAAAAGTACATTGTGTGTTTTACTACTTGATACTTAGCATGTTGGAAAACAAGCAAATTGTTTATGAAGTTCATGAAGTGATAGCTGTTTTTTTGTAATGTCCAATGTGAGGCCCATCTGAGCAGTAATGACAAAGGTTTTTAAGAAGAGATTAGACAACCATGTGTCTGAAATGGTGTATAGTTTCTTACTTGAGCAGGTTGGACTAGAAGATTTCCACGATCTTTTCCAACTTGATTATCCTGTTCTGAACTGGTTTTGTGCTTTTTCTCTTGCATATTGTACTTAACGGTGCCTGTTCACGTGAGCAAGTTTTTAAATATATTTTTCCTACCTTTTAAGCTACATTAAAAATATTTTGTTAAATGCACATATGTAAATGAAAAATATAGTGACTTTAGTAGTCCACTAAAGTTAACTGTCAACTCGAATTTAAAAAGATATTTTTTTTCGCCCCTTAATCACAAGTCAGTTGCTGCTTAATATTTATATTAGTGGAACCAACATTTCTTCAATGTAGTTTTTAAAAAGAAAGATTCTGCGGTTCTCCATTCTGTCCATCTTGTAATATGTGATGGGGTTGTGCTAAGGGGTATAAAGCTTTTTGCTTGACAGCAGTGCAAGTAGATAATTTGTTTAAAATATGTCTTACAACACAGAGAGGTTATGGTGATATTAACATTACAATTAATTTCTTAAATTTTATGTCTCACCCTTCTGCATGTATACACTAAGTAATTGTGTGATTAAATTTATGCTCCAACAAAATCTGAGAATTTTTAACTGTGTTTTCATTCCAGGATAAATGATTGAATGAATGGTAGCGTGGCAATTTGTTCTACGTGGATTTTACTGTCTCATATTTTAGAAACATAGCAAAATTTAAATAAACAACTATCTTTGCAAGAGAAACAATTTCAAATTCCAGGTTTTTTTTAAATTAACTTTTAAATAATTGCAGAAACTATTTTGGTTAACAGAATTTTCATGATTTTACACATGCATGTTACATATCTTAAATCCTAACTTTATGTTTTGTTGAATTATCCTTTTATATATAAACAGCAAATCTTTACCCCCTTTTTGTGGACATCCTTATCATAGTTAGTATACTGTAAATTTAAAACTTAACCAAAATTACAAAATATTTGCAGAGGTCTATTTGCTACTGTCTTAATTATCGAGCATTTGAACACGAAAAATGCTTATGTCTCTGAATAAATGCTCTGTGTTTTTCCTTCTAATTAGAATATTAATATGTTTGCTTGTCCTAACAATACTTAATGCATAAATTATTCCCTTGAGTGTATATGGAGAGGATATTTATCCAACGCCATAGATCATTCCTTCATTGCTGGTTAGCATCCTCCTATTTCAGTGTTAAGTATTTCCAGACAGGAATTATTTTCCACCCTCCCTGGAATCCGACATGCAATGCAACAAACTCTGTCACAAAGAGGTGACAGGGCAGGACAGATACAGCATGGAAGAAGCATTATACAAACCGAGAGAACTATGACAGCTGCAGCTATAATGAATGTTCTGTGATTGGTTTCAAGTTCAGGCAGGTGAGATGGGAAGCTGTTCAGGGTGAGTTGTTAAATGGATAGATTTAAGCTCAGGCACTGAAGGAAGAAGAGGAATGTTAGATTACTCAGGCAGGTGGCATATGAATGAGCTGAGGGATTTGCTTCTGGTTTCACTCTCTTTCAAAATCAGCAAATGGGAGAGGACTTTAATTATGCATCTGAAATAGGATGAATCCTTGCTGCAAAAGGCTTTTTCTGTGTGTCAAAGACAACATTAAATAAATGCAAGCTTTTAAAAAAATGCAATAATCAAAAACCTTTGCTTTTTTTTCCACCTGTGGGGTAACACACTGAGAAAAAAAATGCCTTCTTGAAGTATGTTATTACTTAAATTTGTTCCTGTGGAGGAGAAATGTAAAGATAAAGGCATATCCAAAGGGCATTATAAAATTCTAACCACTGGCGTGTCCATTTTTAAATAACCAGTTTTAATTTCACTATTTGACCAAGCTCTGTTTAAAACTAGAAATGAATTATAAAAAACAATGCAGTCAGTATTTCAAACAGCAATAAAGTTAAGACTGTGAGACCTAGCTTTAATTGCTTGTACTTTCCCCAAAAAGAAGAAATATTATTAAGGAGCCAAAGTGACTAGATTTAGAAACTAAAGAAAGATGTCTTGCAAAATTCAAATTAGCCAGTTTTGTAACCTTTGATATGTTCTGATAAAAATATTTTTCTTAGTACAGTTTTTGATGTATATTTTTTTTTTCTCATGAAAGTGTGTCATATTCTGGAAAATGTGTCACTGATAGTTATGATTTAAAACAAAGTAGGGCAACTCTTTCTTTTGTCAAAGACTAAATTCTGTTTAGAGTAACCTGATAGGTCCTGTGTTAAAAAATAATAATAAGCTGCATGAAGGCACTTATTATTTCTCTGACATTCGTTTTTGGTTGTTTTTTTTTTCCCTTCGCTTTTCCTTTTTTCTCTCTCATTCTCTTACTGACGTTCTCTTTCATGTAGCAAGCCACAGGAAAAAGGAAAAACTGTTATCAAAGTCTCAATTGATCTCTTCATCTTTTTTCATAGGCAGAGTACTACGTACAATTCCATAAACAGTTATTTAGAGTTTCAGATTTCTCACCCTTTTTCCTGTCTTTAAACAGCATGGGTTGGACTTGTTTTTCCTCAGAGCTACTCCAGTATAAAGAAGAGTTCTGGGCTATGCAGAGCTTCAGATTCAATCTTCAAAAGGCACTTCAGAGTATTTAGCAGCAAAACACCTGTCTACAGTGTCCTAGAATAGTTCTTCTTTTACATAGCTGCTTTAAAGGGTTGCAAACAGATGTGACCTTTTCCTTCCTGTATGTTCTGAAGAATTTTTGGGAGATCACATCTCAGAGCATGCACAATACTTGTTTTAAATTAAATGGAGGCAATGTTGGCTCATAATTCTTTATCTTATGGTTATCTAGTGCTATCTTTTATGCTCTCCTGCTGTGGTTTCTAGATCAGCTTAGCAGCAGTCAGAATGGTTTATACATTCTCTTGAGGTCTCATAGCAGACAGATACAAGTGTCACATTATATGTTCTCATGTTTTACAGGACTTGGAGGATGAGAAATTTCTCCTTTATCCCTTCCTGCAAGCTACTACTGCTAGTATCTAAAGCTAATTCAATGTAAATAGTGATCCAGGTGTGAAGGTATGTGAGTTCATTTCCTGGTAGAGGGTTTGAATCCCAGAAAATACCATCTGATTGCCTTTGATGATTCATAATAAGGTTGAAAGGGGTAACAGGGTGCCTCTTGGTGATCAGATTAATTTAGGTAGCATAATGAATATAAACTAAATGAACATTCACCCCAATTTCTTCTAGATGAACATCCTGTGAATAGAATTCCACTAATGGGATCTCTTGTTCCAATGATAAATAGAGAAAGAAGATGAGACATATCCATTCTCACCCAAAAACAAACTTGTCATCTTAATCGTTTTCTCTCTTTAATTTTGTATTTGAACATGATGTTCTGTTCGCTTGTTTAGTGCTTGATTAAAATGCATTCAGTAGATTGTGTTCTTTGTTTAATGTATTTTAATGTGTGCATCAGATATTGTGCCACTTTCTGAAATTAAGCAATAGTTTTTCGCAAAGAAAGTTGGCTCATAATTGCACTAACTTTCAAAAGTTTGGGGGTAAATTATGGTAAAACAAAACACAAATAATTCATTTAGATGTTTTTATTTTATGCTACTTTTGTTGATTAACAACAAAATGTAGTTTTGCCATCATAAATAATTTAGACATACCAATAGTCTATATCATATTAATTAGACTCAAAATCAAGGCAGACATTTTAGCCATTTATAATTGAGTACTGCCTAAGTTGCTAATCAATGAAAGAGGCAACTAATTAACAAACTAGCAGTCACCAGCGGAATAAAATTCAGAAGTTTCTAACTTAATTAAGCATCTAAGGTGTCTAAGGAAAAAAAACCAGCTACTATAGAGAAAAGTATTATCATTTTTAAAGTATTAAAATTATAGCAATAGCACATAGACTTATATACCGCTTCACAGTGCTCTCTCACAGCCCTCTCTAAGAAGTTTACAGAGTCACCATATTGCCCCCAATAATCTGGGTCTTCATTTTACCAACCTCAGAATGATTGAAAGCTGAGTCAACCTTGAGCCAGTGAGAATTAAACAGCCGGTAGTCAGCAGAATTAGCCTGAAGTACTGCATTCTAACCACTGCACCACCAAACAGTGGTTAGAATTATGAAAGGCTTTGTAAGAACAATATGTATTTTGCATTCCTATTTCATTCTATGAAAATTAGAACAATTAAGTTATATTGATGTTGTACATCAGTATAATTAACTTAAACTATAACCTAACCGAAGTATATCCAACTTAAGTACATTCTTTGGATTTATCATATTTAATATAATCCTACATGTGAATAAATATACTTATCTCATAAGAACTTCTCTGCAGTAATTTTATTGTAATTAAATGTCTGATGGTCACTATGGATCTGATATTCCAAAAATAAATGGATTGCTCGCATAATTTTCATACTCAGAAATGCACATAAGCCAGTCCAGAATTTTAGAGATGTCAGTAAAACTAAAGCTCAAAAGGAATTAAAGTTTGCCAAGAATAATATGATCAACAAAAAGAACCGCTGTGTTTAAAATAAAAATGACCAAGTGCATATGTACTCCATCAAACATTTGTGGAGAACAGGATGAAGGGACAGGATTAAAGTATGAGATTGAGAGAATAATAGTCAAGGGATTTCTGTTTATTTTGGCTAAATTAGAATTTCCAGGGCCAGATTAAATGCATTCTTGGATACTAAGAGAGCTACTATCTTTCAGAAATCAAGGACAAGAAGTAAAGTGTCAACTGATAGAGAAAGGGAGTAAAAAGAGGAATTGGACAATTACAAGTCAGTCTGAGATTGATATCTAGAACAGATCAACCATATATCCATCTGTATACACCTCAAGACCAGTGTGTTAATTAACAGATCTCAACAAAAAGGTTTATTAACCTCTTTAGTAGATTTTTGAGAATGCTCTAAACATGACATATCTTGATTTTAGCAAGCCATTTTATATACTATGCCTGGATATTCTGATTAACAAATGCGCAGGCACCTGATTGTTATTACAACATAAGTAACAAACATTCAATACAAATATTTCAAGCATATTTTTCTCTTCTACAACAATAGCTATTTCATGAGTGAGTCAACAAAGTTTACATTTGAGGGGAAAGCAAAGAAAGAAAGGATAGTTGTATACTTAAAAGTATGAATTAATTTCTCTTGGCAACTTCAGATAGTTAAAGCAGTAGTAGTTATATAATAGGAGCTGTTTGATCTCGCTGTTCAGCAATCCCACAAGTCATTAAGAAAGATTTTAAATAGTATGAATATAGAATATTGAAGAATTACAACCATGAATCATTGCTGCACTCCCTGATATACTGAAAATGGTTTGTTACCAGCCAGAAATGCACGAGTGACTGACATGCAGGTCACAAAATCTGTGCAAACAAGGTAGCATAATATTAACAAATATAGAATGTTTTGAATCAAAAGCAAAATGGCCAGAAAAGGTTTTGTATTGTTTTTTACATGGGTAGTTTCCATCCCCCCCCCCTTTGGTTCTAATTAAAGGTATAAGTAGAAATGGAGTTGTATTGTATCAGTTGAGCAAAGGCAGTGGTTTGTTAAGGAAACCAGAAAAGAATGGCATGTGAAGAAATGTTTCTTTATGGTGAAAAATAAAGGTTTTTTTTGTGTACATGTGGAGCTGTAGTTTAATATACTATGAAAAGAGGATTTAAAATGCACAAGTACATTTTCTAGCAAGCTAGGGACAGCTCAGTGATAACAATAAACACTGAATAATATTAGTTTGTTGAGTTTTTATTACACCAATCTGGCTACCCTCTATAATATAGAGAGAAATCCTCCCATATTTGTCCCAGACATAGTGGAGAATGCCTATGGTGAAATATAATCACTTTTATGTACTTCCCCCAAATTATACAATATCTTCTTCCAGGGTGCTGCTGTTCTGTCCAGTTGCCTTATGGAACAGTTTTATTGTTTAGCAGGGTTCATTTTATCTTTTATGCCTGCTTTACCATATTCTATTTCCTGTATTTTATTTATTGATAACTATTGCAAGTTGCAAAATATTAATTTACACAAACAATGGTCTTTATTTTGCCTTTGACTCTTTCTGTTTTGCAAAGTCTGGTCATTCAACCACTTTAGTTTTGCTATTAATTTAGAATTGCAACATTTCTCGAAATGATAACTTGAAAATAATATTTTGGACTAGAAAATAAAAGATATATAAACATACTCAATATTCATTGTGGTACAGTGGTTTGCCACATTGAGATCACTTTATTGCAATCATTTACTTACATATATTGTTATAAATAAGTTCTTTTTTCAAACAATTATCATGTTTGGTATAATAAGTGTAAGCGTAATTTGATAGACAGTAATTATAACACATCTATATGAAATGTTTTTAAAACCTTTGTGCAAGATACGTTTTTTGGTAATTATTATTGTATCTGTTGAAGCTGAATCAAGAAACAGCTCCACCAATATTTAGACAAAAAGTCATGGAAGGTCATAAATAGGTTCTTTATAATAGTTCTAGTACTATGGGAAGGTGTACTATAGGAATGTAGAAAAAAGGCATATTTGTAGCTTCACTGTGCACTTTCTAAATTAACAGCTTTAAATTTTTCACTCTTATCACACACACTGGCATACAGGCGTGTACATGAATTCTCCCACGCACACATATCTACACAGAGCCTAATTCAAAGACTAGGTTGGAGTGAGTAAATAAATAAGTGTGTTTGTATGTGTGTGTGTAAATAAAAACAAATGAATACCATAAACCATTACAATGAACAAGAATGTGTGGCAGGTCTGAATTGGAGAAGTGATTCAGATAAGGAAGTGTCAGCCCTCCCAAGTAAAACAGAAAGAAGACATAACTAAATGAACTAATTCTACTTTACTGTAAGTCTACATTAACAGAATCTTGCAAGTCTAAAAGTTGCACTTTTTCTTCTACCACTTTTAACTGCTTCTTCCTTTAAGGTGGACTCTTCCTAAGTTTCTTTTTATGGCTTAAGCCGCTGGAGGCTCCTATCTGTTTTGTCTGGTTATTTCCTAGACAGTATCTCTCCCCCTCATTCCCCAAGGTCATTTACACATTCCATTACAGGAAGAGAATGAAAGAACTATCTTCCATCTGATGAGAGCCAGGAAAAGATTCTTCTCTGTAATGGCACTTACCCTTTGAAACTTCATCCTCCCTGAGGTTAGATTCACCCCAGCCCTAATGGCCTTTAAGAAGTCTTTAAAGAAATGGTGGTGCCGTCAGGTTTAGAGATCCAGTGGAGGTGGGGAGCCTGTGAGATGACTGTATTGTTTGCCAACTGTTGGTTGCTACTCACTCATGTTTTTAAATGTTTTGGATTAATTTGTCTTTTAATTGTTTTAAATTCATTTGAGTTTGTGGTTTTGTCGTTGTTAACTTGTGAGTACATTGAAATCATATATGTCAGTGGGAATCAAATTGAATCAAATAAATTGAAATAAATAAATGCCTATTTTGATCCCATATCTATCGAATCTACTTATATAGAAAATGTGCTCTAGGCAGGATTGATAAAAATGAAGTAAGAAAATTAAAAGTGACTAGATTTTCAAATTTCATTATAGAGTGAAAATTGTTTTGTTAGCTAAGAACACTTTTAAATAAAGAACACTTTTAAAAAAGCCCTATTGAAAGTTAAAAAAACCCCCACCAAGGCTACGTTTAAATATTAAAAGAAAGATAATGTCAGTCTGTATGCTCAATAGATTTATGATTGATGGAGAAATATGAAAGTGGTAGATAGCTTTGTTTTCTTTGGCTCATTAATATATAAAGGTAGACGATTGTTGGAAGATTAATCTGTGGAAAAAGATAATGACAAATATACAGAAGATAATTAAAACAGTAGCCTTTCTTACATAGTGTACAACTATGAAAACTGGACACTGAGAAAGAATAATAACAAAAGATATGACTTTGAACTATGGATTTGGAAAGGGTTCATAATGTTGCAGTAGACTACAAGAAGGCCCATTAATCAATCCTGGATCAAATAAAGACTAATTGTCTTCTCTGAAGGCATTGATCAACAAATGGAAACTAACATACCTTGGGTATATGAAGTGAGCAGATGATTAATTGCATAAAGAAAAACAATTATGCTTAACAGGTTCAAGGGAAGTAAAAGAAGAGGAAGGCAGATTATTTCAAGGTCCTTTGAATTTCTCCAGATTATTATTAGAGATAGGTCAATATGGGAATGTATAGATGGAACAGGATGACTACTGGATCCCAAAGAAAAGAGAAAATGGAGACTAATGCTCTTTCTGAATTACAGTAAAAAATAAAACAAGAACAGGAAGATAATAATTAAACACAAGACCAGGCACATAATACACTTATATGCCAAAACTTTTTAAAAATCGCCCCATGAAGTAGTGATGTTGATTGAGCTTCTCATCTAAAAAAAAAGTCTACTTATTTGAAGAGGACAGGTATGTGACCCACCAATAGTGGTTAGTTGTTGGTTGTCCTCTGTTTCTTCCTTTAGTACGGGGGTGTCAAACTCAAGGCCCGTGGGCTGGATCCGGCCCATGGGGTGCTTAGAACTGGCCCGTGAGGCCGGTTTGGAAATATCAAAGGACCGACCATCAGTGCTTCTGCCAGGCAAAACAGGGTGCGGGGAGAGGGGGCAACATGCCCCCCACAGTCTGTTTTTGGCCAGCCAAGAGCTGCGGGAGGCCAAAAACGGGCTGCAGGGGGCAATGTGAGGCCTGTGGGCCAGTTTTTTGCTGGCAAAGTGCTGTAGGAGGCCTTGAAGCCTGAAAACGGGCTGCAGGGGGGGGCACATGAGTCCCCTGCTCTTTTTGCGAGAAGAGTGCTTCAGGAGGCGTTCCATCTGGTCTCCTCCCCCTTTACAGTCATTAAAGAGAAACTTCTAGTTATGCAGCACAAATGCATTTATTCCTGTGGCAGTGAAATAAAAGATGCACAGTGTATTTCATTGTAGTTGACCAGTTATTTAAATTATGCTTAAAGTTTGTTTAAAATGTTTAAAATAAATTGTTATGCCAGTAGCTGCCTTTGGTTTTATTTTCAGTGATAAAAATTACAGGATCACCCAATGTATTTTTTTTCTCTAAGTTAAAGCTGAATAGAAATGGAATATGTTTTATAACAAAACTGCACTTGTTGGGTATTTTACAAGAATACAGAGGTTCAAATGAATGTTTAAATATTTAGAAATTTACTGAAAGACCAATGACATAGAAAGAATATAATTACATTTATTAATAGGATACATTCTAGAAATCAACTAATATTATATTTAGAAATGTACCAGAGCTGATAGAATGAAGATGTTTGTAGAAACAAAAATATCTCCAGAACCCTCCCTATGATATTTCAGCAAATTTCTCAAAGTTGTTATAATATTTAAAAAGTTTCTGATGGATCTTTTTTTTTAAGCTCAGGAATTATAAGTACTTTTCATACTGCCAAACCCAGTGAATGTTTTCAGTCTTCTAGCTTTATTTCTTGAAACACCAACCATTTAACCGAACAGTTATAATTTATTTCTGTTACAGTGAAACAAAAGATGCACAGTATATTAATTAAGCTATAATTAATTGCTTGATTTCAAAATTTGAACCATGATCCGTGACGAGGATTCTATCTTGCAAAACTATACCGGTGTTTGTATCTTTGAATTCTCTGAACCTGTACCAAAGGGACAACTTACAATGTTAAACAGCATGGGGCTGGGCAACTTTTTATGCTTTAAACGTTAAATAACTAAAACTGATGAAATGGGACCGAGAGGTTATGTTATGACCAAGATTGGCAAAAGAGATAAGACACAGGCAGGATATTGCCTTCCTTCCCCTTGATTGTCATAGAAATAAGATCCTCTGCGCTATCTAGCTTTCCAAAGTGACCTTGATAGCTTATTCACCTTCAGCACTACAATACAAAAAGGGGTTATACAAGATACAAATTGAGGACAAGAGGAAGTTCATGTCCATGAATACACAACAATAACCACTTCAGTGTTTCCTATCCTGCCCTTCACTTTATTTAAAAATAAGTGCAATAAGTTTAGAACAAAATTCTAACATTCCTTGCTACAGGTGGAATATGTGTTTTAAAGGCAGCATGTACAAGCATGTGTAGATTGTGCACACCACCTAGGCTGTGTTTGCTAATTTTATTTTTTTGTTACTGTTTTGTGTGACTGAATGCCCCAATTGTTTAGTTAGCTCCTGATTAAATAAAAAGTGGAGTTAATTCGGTCATCGTTAAACATACTGAGCAAACCCAGTTATATTTTGTGTGGTAACAGCTGGGGAAGAAATACAAAACCTCAAATCTACTAGCTTTTAGCTGAAGATATGGGTGAGGGAGGGATATTTTTTTTAAGCAACACAAGCACAAATCTGTGATCTCGCACCATTCACATTATTTCAGCAGTGTATGTCTTAGGATACAAAAAAATTGAGGAGACTGTGGAAACGATCCAGCTGATGAACTCTTTATTTTATTTATGTATCTATTTATGTCCTGCCTTTATTATTTTTATAAATAACTCAGGATGGCAAACACGAACAATATTCTTTTCTCCTCCTATTTTTCCTCACAAAAAACCCCCTCTGTGAGGTGAGTTGGGCTGAGAGAGGGTGACTAGTCCAAAGGCATCCCCGCTGGCTTTCATAATGAAGAAAAATTCTGTCAGATATGGGGAAAGAGATATTTCTTTCATTACCACACATCATCTTCTGCCTCTATAACGTTTTACGCCCAGTGTCACCTCATCAGTGACATGGGCAGCATATAAATTTAATAAATACTAATTTATGTTTGATATGCCATAATTTACATTGCTAGGTATTCCCAACAGCCGCTAACTAAACACTGAAAAATGCAACAATATTGATGAAAATAGTTTTGATTTATATACATGTATGCATGTGTGTGTGTGTGTGTGTGTATATGTATGTGTGTGTGTGTGTGTATATATGTATGTGTATATATGAGGAAAATTTTATACATCTATCTATCTATCTATCTATCTATCTATCTATCTATCTATCTATCTATCTATCTATCTATCTATCTATCT
>JANHFL010007694.1:7346-18571 GCA_032468155.1 Oxyrhabdium leporinum
GTGTAAACCGCCCCGAGTCCTTGGAATGGGGCGGTATATAAATCTAATAAATTATTATTATTATTATTATTATTGCTTCTTGTCCTGCTCTCAGGTGCTTTGGAGAATAAGAACTCCCTCCGCCCTGTGATTGCCCTTCAAGAACTGAAAGATGGCTATCAGGTCTCCCCCTTCTCTTCTTTAGACTAGAAGATACCTAGACATACCCTCAATCGTTCATCAGATGGCTTAGTCTCCAGGCCCCTTGTCACCTTTGTTGTTGTTCTCTGCACTCTTTCTAGGGTTCCACCATCTTTTTGTATCTTGGCGACCAGCACTGGATGTGGTATTCCAAGTGGGGCCCCAGTACTGCAGTATAGGGCGGTATTATCAATTCCTATGGTTTTGATGCTGTCCTTCTGTTGATGCAGCCTAAAATTGCATTGGCTTTTTTAGCAGCTGCGGCACATTGCTGGCTCATATTTAAGTGATTATCCTCTAGGACTCCAAGATCCCTTTCACAGTTACTGCTGTTGAGCCAAGTACTCTCTATTCCTCTGTATTTGGTTTTTCTACCAGAGTACAGGACCTGAATTATATCTTGTTGGATAGGGTTCAAGATTTTGCTGGATCTTAAACCAATCTTCTATTCCCCCCAATTTGGTATTGGCTGCAAATTTGATAAGTTCCCCTTCTATCTTCTCATATTATCCCCTCATACTTGATTGATACATTTTTCAGTATCCCTGTAACTTCAAACTAAAGGAAGGGTTTTAAGTCAGGACATATTGTCAAAACTCAGCAGTAGAATGGCCAAGGTTTTTCCATGAGCTTCCCAATCAGGTAGCTTTTTGAACCCCTCTCTCTACCATTAACCAATTCTGGGGAAAAAAAATGTTCCTGTGCAGTTGCAGTAAATTGTTGAGGTGGATTTGGAGCCCTTTTTTGCTCATTTTTTGCTCATTTTTCTGATGAAAGGTCAATGAGCACACTTTTCTTTTAAGGTAAAACTTCTATGGGTAGGGGATCTGTGGGAACCAACAACAACTTAACTTACATGCCACCTGTTAGTTCTCCAATAAAATGCAACGTGTTTAGCTAGGCATGTCAGGAATTAGTCATTTGTGTAAACCCAGAAACCTTAACAACTCAGAGTCAGAAAGAGGATAATAGAATCATAGAATTGGAAAGGACCTAAGATATCAAATCAATACCACTGCATGCTACACTATACCATCCCCAAAACATGTAATCCCAAAGTATCTTGTGTCAGTTGTTAATCAAAACTATTTTGTACGTATCCCAAAACTTGGTCACTTTGTAATAATGGCTTTGCGCTAACTAGCTACAGAGGAGGAAGAAAATGATAGGCTGGAAAGAGAAGGCTTCCACCACAACATTATTTTTCAATCTTAGCAACCTTAAAATGTGTGGATTTCATCTCACAGAATTCCCCAGCTAACATGACTGCCTGGGAAATTCTGGGAGTAGAAGTCCACACTTCTTAAAGTTGCCAAAGTTGAGAAACCCTGCAGTATAGAACCAACTGCTATAGTTTGGTAGCTACTGAAAACGCCTTCAAACCTTGGGAACCCTTAAACCTTCCACCTTGCTGCTTTCCATCCAGGGGGGAAAAGCAGATATAATGATTGACACGGCATGAGGGCTGGTGTGATGCTAGGCAGGAAGGAAGGAGCAGCTGGCAGCTGTATTCAGCCCTACGTATTGCCAGATCCAGCAGCAAGGCAAGGAGCAATGCCACAGAAGCCACCCCGCAATGTATTCATGTTCATTAGTAGAGCAGGGGGACGAAATTGAGATTGGGGGGGTGGTGGTGCTTGCCTGAAACCTGAAGAGTTGTTCCTAATAGTTGCTGTGTTTCTCAAACTTGACAGCTTTAAGTCCGGAGGACTTGAGCTCCCAGGCAGCATTAAAAGCTCTAATCCTGGAACAGGCTAATAACGATCATCTCCCGCAGCGGAGTATGCAAAATGAATCCTGGGAGCCTGGCTGGGGAAGTCTGGGATATGATGCCCATCCATCTTGAAGCAGTCGAGGCAGAGAGAGTAGTATTGGGCTCTCCCAGTTTCATTATTTAAATCATTCTCCTCTTTAGAATCCTATAGACTAGCGCCTTCTTTCTCTTTAGGGGAATCCATAGTTCCGTGGTGGTTTTAGCTAAAGGCGGCTTCTAGGATCGATCCTCAGCATATTTAGGTAAGCCAGGAGGGAGTTGCTGCCTCTTAGTGAGTGAGGCATTCATGTCAACTCACAGCAGCTTCTGTGCCCAGCAGTCCAGCTCACCGCTTCCGTCTGGCTTCCTGGCAGACCATCCCCGATGTCCAATGCCTTTTTCCCAGAGTCTCTACCATCCGATTCCATCTAGCAGATGGGGGCTGCTGCAGATCCCGTCAGTCAAAGAGGGTTGGCTGGTGGGGACTAGTGGCCCCTGCTCCGTGGAACTTCCTCCCCTGGGAGATTAGAAGGGCCCCAACCCTCTTGGCCTGTCGTAAAGCTCTAAAAACCTGGCTGTGTCCCCAAGCGCTGGTGTTGAAGGTGCTTAAGGGCTCAGCTTCCTGGCTCTACTGTTAACCGGCTAAGCATCTTGGCTAGTTATTTTTGATGTTTTTTTTATTGTTTTTAAAACGCTTTTTATTGATTTAATTATTTTTGTACTCTCGGGAGTCATTGGCTGAGATGGGCAGCTACACAAATAGCTATAGAAAATAATGAATGAATGAATGAATGAATGAATGAATGAATGAATGAATGAATGAATGGGGGTATATCTCTCTGTCCCAAGCCCTGAAATAGCTTCCTGTTAAAAACACTGCAGCCACTCTGGGTATGTAAAAATAGGCCTTCTCTGTGCTCTTTTGCAGCATAAAGCCTGCCCGGTTTCAGAATGGAGATTTCTTCCCACCAATCCCACCTCCTGCAGCAGTTAAATGAGCAGCGCCAGCAGGACCTGTTCTGCGACTGCAGCATCCTGGTGGAGGGTAAGGTCTTCAAAGCCCACCGGAATGTGCTCTTTGCCAGCAGCGGCTACTTCAAAATGCTCCTCTCCCAGTGCTCCAAGGAGGCCGGCCAGCCCGCCACCGCCACTTTCCAGGCCTTTTCCCCGGAGACCTTCTCGGTGATACTGGATTTTGTGTATTCAGGCAAACTCTCCCTCACCGGCCAGAACGTGATCGAGGTCATGTCGGCCGCCAGCTTCCTGCAGATGACCGACGTCATCAGCGTCTGCAAGACTTTCATCAAGTCATCCCTGGACATCAGTGAGAAGGAGAAGGACCGCTATTTCAGCCTCTCGGACAAGGAGGTCAGCTCCAACGGGGTGGAGCGCTTGTGCTTATACAGTGCCGGCTGGAGAGCGGAGTCCAGCCCCCCGCATTCCCACCTGAGTCCCGACCGAGGGACTTGCGTGATCAACAGCAACTCTTGGACGAATTTCAGCTACTACCCGTCCACCCCGAGAGCCGCCCAGCCTCTCTCCAAACACGACCAAAGACCGGAGTCCCTGAAGAAAAGCAGGCATTTGGGGCTGGCCCAGCCTGCGGACGGGCCCCCCTATAAAGCGAGCAAGCTGGAAGATCGGGCTGCTGAGCAGGCGAGCCACGCTCCTCCGTCTGAAGAGGAGCTCCAGGTGGATTCAGAGGGGGATTCCTGTCCCGCCGGCTACCAGTACGGGCAGGGCTCGGATGCAGTCGCAAGAGGGCTGGCTGTGCCTCAGTACGAGCACGAATTGCCCCATTCTGCCAGCAAGCCCAAGTCTTCCAAAGGCGAAGAGCAGTACCCCAGCATGCCCTCTGTCTTGGGGGTCATGGGGAACTGGGCTGAGGGTAAGAGCCTTGGAGCTGCACTCCCTTCCCTACCTGGGCAGAAGCCTCAGGCTTTTGCAGAAGCTCAGTCCGGGGGGTGGGGGGGGGAGAGAATAAAAGATAGACAGACGTGGGTACCTTTGAATTGCTAGTACTTGAGAAGGTTCCAGGGGATGCGCCACGAATGTGCTGTGCAGGACTGGGTGGATTGTGGAGACTGAGCTCTTTAGCGGAGGTCTCCATCCAGAGTTCCCTTTTGCTCTCTTGGCGTAAGGTGAGTGGCCGAGGCAGGCTGGCTTTGGGTGCACGTTGGGCACAGCTCGGTTGGGCAGAGCTGGCCCCGGCAGATTGTCAGCTGGTGTAGCAACGTGTGGGACTAATGCGATAATTCAACTTTATTCTAAAAGTATATTCAGAGAGTCTTGCAAGTCTGAAGGTAGAACCTTCCTCCTGCCGCTTTTAGCTGGTTGATCCTTTAGGATGGGTCCTTCCTAAGTTTCCTCCTCTGATGGTTAAGCCGCTGGGATCTTCTCTGATCCTTCCCTTGGCAGCATCTCTTTCCTTTGTCCTCAGAGGTCATTTTGTACATACTATTTTGTACTGCCTGCCCAAGACGGTTTGCTGCCAGAAGCAGATCCTCCAACATCCTCCCCCACCATTATTAGAAAATGCTGTCTGACTGAATGCTGAAACACACAATTCTGCTTTCTTTGATCCTCTGCTCAAGTTAACCAGATGTTGCATCCAGCTGCACAGCAGGGCAGTCCACTGAATGTGTCCTAACTGCATTTGTTCTAAAGAGGCTTTTCATGTAAGCTCACACGAGCGATTCACAATTCACAGTTTATTTTATTAAGAGAAATAAACTCTAGGAATTGTGTCTTCCCCAGCTGAGTGCCCGCCAGCTGTCTTGGGCAGCCTAGCTCTTTAGTGCACAGATGGTAGGAATTATAGTCCAGCACATAGCTAGAAGGGATCGGTTAAAGAAGAATGTGCGAATGGGTTTTTATATCAACTTAAGCAGTCAGTCACATAGTTCAGTTTGCTTGACTAGTCTGGCATCATTCAAGGTTGCCACCAGCTTCTCCCTGTCGTTCCCAACTTGAGCAAGTGATCCTGGGCAGCTAACAACTATTTATTTATTGCACCTTTATTATTATTTTAAAATTATTTTTACAAATAACACAGTGAACATAATCGGTGCCTCTTCTTCCTCCTATTTCCCCGACAACAACCACCTTGTGAAGTCAGTTGGGCTGAAGGAGACGCTTCGTGCCTAAGGCGGAACAAAAACTCGGGGTCTCCTGCTTTCTGGCATGGTGCCTTAACTACACCAAATAGCAAACGAACCACACAATCTACAGAATAGTAAGAATAAGAATAGAATAGAGCTGGAAGAGACCTTGGAGGTCTTCTAGTCCAGCCCCCCTGCTCAAGCAGGAGACCCTGTACCATTTCAGGCAAATGGCTGTCCAGTCTCTTCTTAAGAACCTCCAGTCATGGAGCACCCACAATTTCTGGAGGCAACTTCTGTTCCATTGGTTAATTGTCCTCACTGTCAGGAAGTTTCTCCTTAATTCCAGGTTGCTTCTCTCTTTGATTAGTTTCCATCCATTGTTTCTTGTCCTGCCTTTTGGTGCTTTGGAAAATAAACTGACCCCCTCTTCTTTGTGGCAGCCCTTCCAATACTGGAATACCGCTATCGTGTCCCCCTAGTCCTTCTTTTCTCTAGATTAGCCGAACCCAAATCCTGCAACAGTTGTTCTTCATATGTTTTTGTCTCCAGGCCTTTAATCATCTTAGTTGATCTTCTTTGCTCTTTTTCCAAAGTCTCAACATCTTTTTTGCAATGTGGTGACCAAATTAATTGACCGCTGAGTTTAAAAAGGAAAATAAGTACCATCTCTTGGGAGGCCTCCTTAATTCCTACCTAGAATATTAGGAAACTGCCTCTCTGGTTTGTATTTTCTTGCTGGTGATTTCTGGGCTCTGGCCTTGTGGCTGTGCCAAAATTGAGCAAGGTGGCGATCCATTGAGGTGTGTGTCGTCCAATGGAGCAGAGGAGCTCCAGATGGAAGGGTTGAACTAATTCCCTGATTGCAGGGAGCACCTTGGCCAGAAATCATCAGCTGGCTGAGCTTCTTTGGGGTTTTCTCCGATCTCCAAGAAGAAAAGCCGAGCTCCCTCTGTGTTTTGCGTATTCCAAGCCTAAACAAACAGTTCCCCCTTCCTTCCTCCGTATTCATTTCCTGTATTTATACCCACCCTTTAACCAAAAATAGGTTTCAGAGCGACGAGTAATACAGATGAAGCATAATTACAAAAAACTAAGCATAGCACGTTTGGGCCTATCAACAAAATGTGGGGAAGCAACAGATACCATTTTCTGCCCAAATCTGTCTCCTTCACTCAACAGTAGAAAAAAGCTGCTAGTGCCAGAGGCTGAATTTGGGAACCGGCCTCTGGCATCCAGGGACAAAAGAGGCCTCTGAAAAAGCTGCTGGGCCTGAAGGATGCGCCTCGCCGGAAGAGCGGCTCTTGCGGAGATTCTGACTGGGCCGGGCTGTGCCAGGTGGCCCCTGACTTATGACTGTAATTGAGCCCAGAATTATAATCCTAGGTTTGTACCAATCATCAGGTCATCGCATGGCTCCAGCTTGATTTAACGACCCTTTTTGTAAACACTGCAGTTGTTAAGCAAACCAGTGGTTCCTAATGGGCTGGTTTTGCCCCAAATCGAAAATAAACACCTATTTCCAGAAAAAAGTGTTGTAAATTGTGACTCTGGGATGCTGCAAACAGCTGTCAATGTGGACTGGTTGCCCAATGCCCAAAATGCAGTCACTGGCCAAGGGTGGGGCAGCCATCAGAATTTTGAATTCGGGCTGTAAGCAGCCCTGGAGAAGCCTGTCATAACTTTGAACGGCTGCTAATCAACTAGTCATAAGTTGAGGACCATCTGCAGTTTCCAACAGAATCTGTTGCAAGTTCTCCTCGCTCACTTTAACAAGATTGAGCCAAATAAGCACACAAAGATCAACCACTTTGGGTTCCTCCATCTTGGCAACTTTAACACGTGTGGACTTCAACTCCCAGAATTGCTGGCTGGGGAATGCTGGGAGTTGAAGTCCGCATGTGTTAAAGTTGCCAAGGTTGCAAAATGCTTCTTCTGCGTGCCTTCTGAAGCCATTGGGTGACCAGTAGTGCCACTCAGGCCAGGGTTCTGCAGCTGAAGGGATTGCTTTGTATTCCAGATGACCTGCCACGGATGAGGTTCAAATGCCCCTTCTGCACCCACGTGGTAAAACGGAAAGCAGATCTGAAGCGACACCTTCGCTGCCACACGGGGGAGCGGCCGTATCCATGCGAAGCCTGCGGGAAAAGATTCAGTCGGCTGGATCACTTGAGCAGCCACTTTCGGACGGTAACCTTGCTTTTTTTTTTATGTTTTGCTTTAAGATGGTACCTTCACGCGCACACACCCCGACTAACTAGGAATTCTGGGAATTGTAGTGAAAGACATCTGGAAACGCCAGATGGGCCGAGCATGTGTTCTCAAGGCAAAGTCTGCATTGTAAAGAAACACCAGCTAGGTGCAGTTTCTTTAAAAATCCCATTTTGTATGTTTAGCTGAAATGTTAATTCTGAAGCCCAAGAAAAGTGACTTGAGCTTAAATAGCAAGTAGGAATACAACTGAAGCTTGTTCCAATCGCATATTGATATTCCAATTGGAATTAGTGGGATGTCAAAGCAGTGTTTTAGTTTTGAATGGGTTATTTTTTTTTTTAGTACAGTGGCAAAACTGCTCTGTCTTGTGGCTGAAATCAACCAACTCAGTTGCATTTAAAAAATAAAATACAATTAACTTCAGAATTAACATCACATTGCACCATGAAATAATTTTTTCTACCGATTCTGTTGGTCTATTAACTTCATGCCATTAGTCTAGCACTCTTTAAAGCAGGAATAGCCACAACTCCAGGAGATAGGCTCAAGATCCAGAAGGGTCTTAACAGACTTGAACACTGGGCCATAACTAACAAAATGAAATTCAGTATAGAGAAAAGTAAAGTTTTACATTTAGGCAAGAAAAATCAAATGTACAGGTACAGATTAGGCGAAATCTGGCTCAATAGCAGTAACTCTGAGAGGGATCTTGGAGTCCTAGAGGACAAACATTTAAATATGAGCCAGCTGTCAACCCTGACACCAGCAGTGTGCAGTAGCAGCCAAAAAAGCCAATGCAATCCTTGGTTGCATTAATAGAGGGATAGAATCATGATCATGTGAAGTATTAGTACCGCTTCATAAAGCCTTAGTAAGATCACACTTAGAATATTGCATCCAGTTTTGGACACCATATTATTAAAGAAAGATGTAGAGACTTTGAAAAGAGTGCAGAAAAGAGCAATAAAAATGGTTAAGGGATTGGAGGTTAAAGCATATGAAGGATGGTTGCAGGAATTGAGTTTGTCTAGCCTAATGAAAAGAAGGACTAAGGGTGAGATGATAGCAGTGTCCCAGTATTTGAGGGGCTGCCACAAAAGAAGAGGGGGTCAGCCTATTTTCCAAAGTATCAGAGGCAAGACAAGAAACGATGGATGGAAACTAATGAAATAGAGAAGCAGCCTAGAATTAATGAGAAATTTCCTAACCGTGAGAACAATTAACCAGTGGAACAGCTTGCCTCCAGAAATTATGGGTGCTCTATCACTGGAGGCTGTTAAGAAGAGACTGGACAGCCATTTGACTGGAATTTATTTATTTATAATTTATATTTATATATAGAATGATATAGAATCCCCTGTTTAAGCAGGATGTTGGACCAAAAGACCTCCAAGCTCCCTTCCAAGTCTGTTCTGTTCTTTTTCTGAAGAAATATATTTTGCAAAGGGAGGAGTGCATGTGTGGCTAATATAAACATAATATTTTAACCAAAAATTGTTTGTGCATGTACCTATTGAAGCAAAAAAAAAATACTTCAAACTGTCCTTGCATTTTATAACTTTGTTGATATCACTTTGCATCTTGTATACAAAGTTATATATAATTATAAAATTGTACAAGCGATTTATCCTATTATTTATTTGCTTTACAAGTCATTTGTTTTCATCTCTTCTTTGCTAAAAGAAAAAGAGAGAAAGTCCTTCTTATCCTGAAATGTAGAATTGGCTTGACTAAATCTTGACTTGCTGACGTCATAAACAACTTCATAGAGTTTTCTTCACAGCCACAGAGAAGTGGTTCAGCGCCTTTTTTTAACCTCCCATTGTATTCAAACACTAATTATATCCAGCTCTTACAAATAGACAGAGTCTTTTCTAGATTAAATTGATTTAACTTAGGTCTAAATTTAACTAAGTCATTCTCTCAGTAAGGAGAGTATTACTTGCTGTTGCCACACAATTCAATTTCCATTTAAGCACTTTCTGGTAATGTGCCCTCCCATCACTGCAGATCCATCAAGCGTGCAAACCCATCTGCAGGAAGTGCAAGCGTCATGTCACCGAAATGACAGGCCAGGTGGTCCAGGAAGGGACAAGACGCTACAGACTTTGCAACGAGTGCCTCTCTGAAGCTGGGATCGACAGCATCCGCATTGATTTGGACACAGAGCCACCGCCGGAGTTTCCTCTGGAAGAGGACAAGGATTCCAACTGGAATTACAGCGAAGACAATAGATCCGATGTGGAGATTGTAGAGGACGGCTCGTCTGATCTGGTTATCCAGCAAGTCGATGACAGTGACGATGAAGCCGAAGAAAAAGACGTAAAGCCCAATATCAGGTAGGTATGAAGGACTGATCGTGAATAGAGTCTCCCCCCTCCTCCCGTTACGTTATATATCATTCCTGTCTTGAGCGTTGACGCCCAGCCTGCCTGCCTGCCTGCCGGCCCAGGGTTCAAATGCACTCTGCTCTAAAGGCTTTCCCTGGCTTGGGGTCGACTGCATGCAGTGACGGACATGCCATTGTGTCTCTTCTGAATTTAACTACTCCCCTATTTTATTGCATAAGGAGGCCGTTTCAAGATAGCGCAAAGTATGAACAATTATTTGCAAACGACAACCGTGATAACTTTTGATAATATAAAATTGTCCTCTTAATCCTTTTACAAAATTGGAAGCCCTTCAAAATAAAAGTGAACAACTTCATAGTAATTCAGTTACTGAATTAAAATTTTTGCAAGTATAAGAGTTTTGTTTAACTATAAACACTAATATGAAAGGGTTTAGCAGCGTTTCAGCCTATATTCAGCCAGGGACAGTAACCTCAGCCACGTGTTATCTTAGAAACATGGCCAGTAGATCCAACGGAATGTAGTAAGTGGACAACAATTCATAATCCTTCAGCAAGCATGCACCTTCTCCAAACCATCGTTTGTTTATTAAAAACAGTAAGTTTTCAAAACCAGTTTTTTATTCCCAAATCTGTTTTCGGTGAACCCTTTTGGCAGGCCTTGCAACTGGTAGAACAACTGACACTTTTCAAATCCAGCACCGGAACACCCAGGTGGTAGTGTAGCTTTTCCTCATGAGGTATGTGTCCACACATGTTTACTTCCTTGACTTTATGGAAATGTTACACTGCACCAACGTGAGGGGTTGTGAGAGGTAATAACCTGTATTTTCTCATTTAGCCCAACAGTCTTCAGTGGCACACATTGTTACAATTACTTCACCTGAATTTACAGGTTATGTTTTGTGGTTTCTTTTTCCCAGTTGTGCTTTTGTTTTTCTTTTCTCTCTCTCTTATTGAAGCAATTAAACAGAAAAACAGATGACCCTTAAGTGGAAGCAAAGAGATACTAAAAAGTTCATCTTGATAGTGATTGACAGTGGTTTTCAAAGTTTATGAATCCTTTGAATTTTCAATGTTTCTGCATAATAGATTTAAAATGAGATCTATTCTCCACACGTCTTCAAACTAGAAAAAGAGAATTCAATTAAACAAATCAGTCAAAAGCATTATACTTGTTCATTGAGGGAAATGATCCAAAGCTACCTATTTGTGTGTGGCAAAAGTACATGAAGCCTCAGGCAGGGTCTCCCAACCTTGGCAACTTGAAGTTGTGGATGTCAACCCCCAGAATTTGCCCTGCGTGGGAAACCCTGCCCAGCTCATCTGAAGGGGAAATCAGAGTTGGATATTTCAATCAGTGAGAAGAGGATCAGGTGTGAGGTCCATCTAACTTAAAGAACATAATTTATGAAATAAATACGTTTAAGCAAATTTACTTTTTTTGTAAAAAATTTTATTTTTAAATCTTTATACAAACATATCAGTGTGTGATCAGTGTGGTATCATACCTGCATTACAAATAAATTGTTATTATCATATTTATATCATTTAACTAAATTATATAATTCTAACACTATTACATATCTTCATATCAAATTATCATCCATCATTATTTAGTTCCACC
>JANHFL010007695.1:33672-43740 GCA_032468155.1 Oxyrhabdium leporinum
TGATGAGATTATAATGATAAAAGAGAATATTAGTAGTTCAGGGTTGAAATGAGGTCTCTCTGTCTCTGTCTCTCTCTCCCCCCCCCACACACATTCTCTCTCTCTCTCTCCCTCTCTCCTTTACATCCATGCCGGAAATACGCTTTCAGCTTAGAATAGCAAGGCAAAGCCCTCTGTCCGAAACGATAAAGGCTGAATGGCTGGGGAATACAAAGGTGGGTCAGGGTGAAAGAAAAGGTGCAACCGTAAAATGAAAAAGCAAGTTCCTTGGGGTTTGAAATGCAGTTCCACATGAAACGGAGCTGAGTAACTTTCTCCCACTGCTGGAGTTTCATATAACTTGCCGTACTGACTGATTTCCCTTGCTGTTACGACGTTGGGAAGGTAGATTTACAAGCTCCACATAACAGATGTTGCATGGTTACTAAAGATGTTTCTTTTTCTTTTTTCTTTTTTCTTCATTCTGGTGCAGGCCATCCATATTGCATTTTTAACTGAGCTGAGTAGCTTTGCTCGGTGAAGGACAACAATAGGGAAAGAACTGAAGGATAAAACAATTGCATATTTTAATACCAAAACTGTTTACAATATTGGAAAGATGAAGAAATATTACAACTCTATTTTTAGGGCAGGTATAAGTCTGGGAAGTGAGAATCAGCTAATTTTGCCTAAGTTTATGGATGGAATGAGACGATTGAGCAATGCTGGCTATGGTATATTTGCAGTTTTGACGCTCTTTGTACCTTGCAAGACGGTGCAAATAAAAACCAGGTTGGTTTGTATTTTGGAAATTTGGAAATTTCTAGTGTGGATTTTTGGGTATGGAGGCTTTTATTGAAAGGAAAAGTTAGTCCAAAGTTTCAAACATTTGGAATTCACAATAGCGTATTCAAAATTCCATGAGAAACTGAAATTTTGGATTAGAAAGACAATACTTAGGCTGACTCTCTCATCCTGGCAACTGCTGTCTTTCCCAGGGTGTTATAAATACTGGAAGAATAAATGATGGGCTTCAGATTGGAAGGAAGATGGAAGCAGGCAAATGATTGCTTCCTTATCTTTGATATTCACCCCTTCCCCAAATAGTCCAAATGTCCCCTTCTCAATTTTTCTTCTGAATATGGGACAGCAACTAGGATGGGTGAGGAGGACAGATTGGCTGGCTGGGGAATTCTGGGAGTTGAAGTCCACAAGTCTTAAAGTTGGCAAAATTGTACACCCCTGTTTTATATCCATTAATAAATATAAATCCTATCCTATTGATAAATTGCTTGATGTCATCTTGGTAGGTCTCCTTCAGAATTTGGAAGACAGCAGGTTAAAAGAAAGACCCATGTAGTGTTGCTTAAAATTAAAGTGAACATCCTTTAAAAATGAGTGTTTATGGCAACATCGCAGTGTACCCTTGACTTTGCAGACCAAAAGCATTTCCTTCCTTCCAAGAAAACAATAATCATACATTTTTCAGCCTAGCCCACAAATCTTTCTTCATTTATGTAGAAGTAAAGAATGGAAAACAGAGGAAAAGTGGTAAAGGGAGAGAATGAAAGATCGAAGAATAAAGCAAGAAGGAATAAGACAGGGAGTGATTAAAATGAATGAGGAAGAGAAAGGAAAGTTGAAATATGTTAAATTTCCTTGGGGGCCTTTTAGATGTGTGATCACCATTTTACATCATATTTTGCATTTTGCACTTATATATTGTTTGTTTATTGTTATATGGTTTTCTGGACTAGAAGACCTCCAAGGTCCTTTCCAACTTTTTGTCTATGTCTATGTCTATGTTTATGTCTATGTCTATGTCTATTTCTATTTCTATTCCTATCCTATCCTATCCTATCCTATCCTATCCTATCAGCCACAAAATTATAGGAGCAGACTCTGCAAAATGTCTTTGAGAAACCCACACCTGTCTGGAAGTCTCAGATACATTTCAGAGCTCAGATGTAGGGGAAAAAAGTCAGAGCTCTTACACTATATATTAATTTCTCTGTCTCTCAGTATACTTACTTGTTGGACACAATAAAGATTAGCATTTTATTTACTCTAAATAAAGAGCAGTGCTCAGGGGTTGGAAACAAAGCATAACAAGATTGTGAAAGGTTTGGCTTTTGATTGATTTGTGCTTAATAAAGTTAAACATATTTTAAACCCTATTTAGTTACTATCCTCATTATCTTGGGACCACCATGGAAGAGGGGAGGCGCTGTTTCAGTGTGATTTCATATATAACTTGACCACTAGGAGGCAGTGTAGGACTGGGTTGGTCCTTGTTGGCATTAATCATTAAACTAGACGTACCCAATTCCTGCAACCATTTGTTATATGTTTTAGCCTCTCGTCCCCTAATTTTCTTTGTTTTAGGGTAAGAGTCACAACTATGCCGTCTTTGAAGAGAAGATAGTTTAGATAGCAATGTGTCTGTGGGTTAATGATCTCAGTTCTGACTGCCAGTCCTAATGTAGCCAAAGTGGCATAATCCATTACATTTGGGAATAGAAATGAGAAATATCCATTACCTGCACCAATATTGGAAGTGCAAAATAGAGAAGCTGAGGTTGATATTCTCATCTGAAGAAGAACATCTCATCAATGGCCAATTTTGCATGGAAATGTCTCCACGAAATGAAAAATCCATTTCTTTTGCTTGCTAGAAAGGCTCCCTCATGTGGTGAAACAGATGGAAGAGCAAACCTTTACTTTATATAATACTGCTGGCCTTCAACATGTCAAAGACATTTAAAAGAGTGAGTAATCATGGAGAAACCAAGGGGATTTTTAAAAATTATTGCTTTGTTTCCCACTAAAGAGAGGTCCTATCAATTTACCCCCAAACCATTTCCTTTTCCACAAACAATCCCATTGATGACAGAGTCACTTCTTGAGATGGTTCATGGTTTGGCCCTTAAAACAAGACCATCCACATTTGAGAAAAACTCAGGCTCCCTAATCAGCTTCTTTGGCAATTCTTTCTAAGTCAATATATCTGAGTTAAATGTACTTTAATTAATGAAATGAATGTGACTTTTTCCTCAAGCCCATCTTCTCCCTCCTCACCAATTGCCTTCTGGGAAAGGTCCTAGAAACTTGTTTGTTCTTAGTAATATGCCTCATAATTGTATGAGTGATGATTTATAGATCTTATTAGCCACTTTAGGAGATTTTATCCTGAAAAGTAGGATAACTGAAACGAACACATTCCCTAGCCTGTGGCATTGAAGATTATACTTTAGGATAGATTTATCACCCCAAGAGATCGGATGAGAACCAATGGGTTGAAACTATTTCCTTGTATGTCCAATCCTTTTATTCTAGGTTCTATGTACTCCGCAGCAGGTTGGATAAAAGAATTGCAAGGTCCTTTCCTGGTCCATGATTCTAAATGATTCATTCTTAAATCCCAGTGTATGCCCCCTCTCTCTTTCTCTCTCTCCCTGATAGGCTGAAAGGATACTAAAAGAATTAATTGTTTAATCAGCTGTCCCTATCTCTTATTGCTCCCTATAGAATTGGTATTACTTCATTAAAGCTTGTTAGCTGTTCTGGGGTTCCACTTTGATATAAGGATCAGGTAAAAGCCAGCAAAGAAATGGATGAGAAAAAGTGAAGCAAAGTGTAGTAGATACAAATGATTATTATTGTTTATTTGCTGCATTTGAACCTTGTCTGTCTGAGACAGTCAGAAAAGCTGGACTTAGGGATTCTTTCCCTAATTTGATCACAGCAACAACCCTTTATGGGAGAGTGATCTAAGAGAAAGAAAAAGAATGGCTAAAAGACACTCACCAATCTTCCTTATTCAGTTGGGACTGAATCTATCCTTCATCTCTGGTCATGATGTTACTTGGTATGCATTATTGCCTATCGACCATGCTTACAGCATAGGGCAGCACTTTTCAAGCTAAGCTAATTTAAAATGAGTGGATTTCAACTACCAGATTTCTCTCACCACCCATCATCTCCTTTTAACAACCCCATAATCCCTTGCAGGGTGGAGTCTGTGCAACTGAGTGGAGCTAGCAGTGTGTTTAATGGCCGGATGCACTTCCTGTCACCAATGCGGAGTTTTGTTCAATAGATATATTCTCATCGTGCCCAGGGAGAGAAATATCTGCCTCTACCTAGGATCGAACTCACAACCTCCTGATGGTGAGGTGAGAACTCCACCTCTAGGCCACCGCACCACTTCTCTTGCCACCCATGTTGGGTAGGAAATTCTAGGAGTTGAAGTCTACCCATCTTAAAGTTGCCAAGGTTGAGTAACGTAGGTTAAGGAACCCTATCATGGGCAGGAGGCAACTTTCTGATTCTTTGCAATTCTGGAAATTCTATCAATGGTCTACATGGATAACAATTCCCATATACATTACAAAATAAATAAAGTGCAGACATGGGCAGGCTAGAATTCAAGACTGTGTTCAATATTTTAGAGACTGTTGTGCTGCATTTGCCTTATTAACCCATCAATCCAGTTTTGCCTTCAAAGTGGCATGGGGTAGGTGGGTGAAAAGAGAATAATCAATACGAAATGGGATAATCTCCTGTCTTTTTAGAACAGCCCCGTGTGGCTGGAAAATCAGTGAAGATGTATCTGTCATCACTGCTGTAAAAAATACCTGGTTCACATGTTTTTTTCATAGATTTAGCTGGCTAAATCTTCCTAAGCCATAGAAAGCTTTTAAGACAATTACACTGTAGTGTCCTCTTTCTGTAAGAGATGTTGTTGTAATCTCACACAACAGCAAAGGTGGAAGAGGCTTTTTAATTAATCTCCACTGTTCTCTTTTTATTCACATTTATTTTTTTTTTAAAAAATAGGATGAAGTTAGTATTATTCCTCAGTTTTCTACCTTCTTCTTAAACTTTTGAGAAGGTTCTTTTGGAACTAGAGCAAAGATTTTTTCAGAATAATGGAATAAAAGAATTGGGAGAGACCTTAAGAGGTCTTGTAGTCCAACCTCCTGCCTAAGCAGGAGACCCTACACCATTCCAGACAAGTGGCTGTCCAGTCTCTACTTATTTTTTTTTTTAGTGATGGAGCACCCACAATTAATTATTCTCACTGTCAGGAAATTTCTTCGTAGGCCTAGGTTAGTTCTCTCCTTGATGGTTTCCATCCATTGCTTCTTTTTCTACCTCCAGGTGCTTTGGAGGACAGGTTGATCCCACCTTCTTTGTGACAGCCCCTCAGAGGTTTTGACCACTGTTATCATGTCACCACTAGCCCTTTTTCCCCCATTAACTAGACATACCCAGTTCCTGAAACCATTCTTCATATGTTTTAGTCTCCAGTCCAGATTGCGCTCTGGAGGTCAGAATTTTCTTATTATTCAACCTCTGAAGGAGGATGGAGGAGAAAAAGGGCTACTAGCACAAGGAAGGGTGTAAGTGTGCGGGGTGCGGGGTGCGGGGTGAAACTAACACCTGGAGGGAAAATAAGCATAAATTATAATCAAGTGTAGAGATGACTTCTCCTACACTGCTGTGGAGCCATTTTTCCACTTCATTGTAGCATTACCCAGATTTTCACTTTTCATCCCAAGTTTTCCTAGTTTCAGATTCCTGCATTCTGAGGTTTTGTTTTGCAATTTCAGTGCCAAGGGAGCTGGATTCCCTTCGCTTCCTTGTCAGAACCTGCTTCGTCTGTGCTCTTACACAGTGGCCATAAAAGAACCAGAATGAAGCCTGAAAAGAGAAGCTGTGATATTTGTTGGGAAGCATTTCCCTGGCTGTGAAGCTGGCTAAATTTTAACCGTACATGTGGGATTATGTCATGGTTCAAATTCTTGGTATCTGGTTTTGCATAGGGGTTTTAGGCATCCCAAGTTTCTTTCTGGATTCTTGATTATGGTTTGGCTTGTGTAAAATAAGGGAGCCGTAATGATTCACACTGCTATATAAATAGGATCTAACCATACATTGCATAAAAGATATGTAATCTGAGAGTCCTGTTATGGTACCTATGGGCATTGCAATGCTTTCTCTTGTTTCTTCTACTACCCTAATGCTTTTAATAAGTTTATAATTCTGAGGACCCTTGAATGCCAAACCAAGTGTTATTTTTAAATTTAGACCCTTCTCTTCATTTAGTTTGCCGCCTATCAGACTAGCTGTGGTCAGAAAGTACTTTCGCTCCCTACCACACTGCTTTTCCACCCATCATGTTGCATCTCTATTTATTGTCCTATCTTTATAAGCTGATAATCCATATTTAGCATCCAGCGAGAGGTTTAAGGTTGGGAAAGAGGCTGATATAATATCCTGTCTTCATGTCTGAGTAGATTTGTCTGTGCCTGTGGCTTTTTTTTGGTTTGGAGCATCTGCAAATTTGCCATTAATGGCACAACATGTCTTTGTTTTATGGATTTCATGACATTCAGTTTTATGAATGTTAATTTTGTAGGCTTTTTAAAAAGTGAAGTGTGGGAAGCGGGCAATTGTTGGTTATCTGGTTCCAGACTGCTGTTAGATATCTTCTCGAACTAGTGTCATGGGGCTTTATGGTGTCATGTTTAATTCTGATCTAATGATTGTAATAAATGTGCAAAATGAATGAATGAGGATGTCTTTGAAGCCCACTAAGTTATCCTTATGGACATGCAAGTTTGCATACCTTCCTCAAACGCTTACAATGGTAGTTTGGTTGAGTAATTAATTAATATATGTATTTCATATTCTAAAAAGAGGAAGAAGCACCTATCTAGTCACCCTGGCCGACCTCTTGAACCTAAGCAAGGTCAAACTTAGCAAACAATAGGATGGGTTAGTTCAGAAATTCTCAAGGCAACAGGCTAGAGCGCGGGGGTGTCAAACTTGCTGTGTCACGTTGCCATCACGTGACATAACCACAATGTTTTTTTCCCTTTGCGGAGCTGGGATGGATGTGGCCTGTGCATGATGCATCCGGCCTGTGGGCCACCAGTTTGACATCCCTGGCTAGAGTATTAAAAAAAAGGAGGAGGAAGAGGAAGAAGAGGAGGAAGCAATAGAGACCACTTCAGCCAACATAGATTATACATGAAGTCATCAAAAATTGACTTGAAGGAGGCTCCTTAACTTGAAGGAGGATGTATTTTTTTTAGAAAAAAATGCTATCTTTTCTCTTTCATCAAAAGAGGACTAGGAAGAAAGACAAAGAGAATGTCAGAAGTAGGGCTGGTACTGCAGGAGTTAAGATGTTAGCAAGATGTGAACTTTGCTACTTCTCCTTGAAGATTCCAGGAAGTGATCATAGAATAAGAACAGGGCTTGCTGTTTGGATAGAAAGGATCCCAAAGTTGGTCTCCTGTGTTTTTTTAATTAGATCAAGAATAGGAGGTATTTTAAGGTCCGTGAAATTAAGTTGCAGGCATTCTGGCAAAAAATGGCTGCTATTTTGGCTTTTAAATGAGTGTCATTTAACACTTGTTTAACAAAGATGTGGTTCTTCTTCAAACTCTCCCTAACTTTCTTTTTCTTTTCTTGAGCAATTGGGGACATTTTCAATCATCATCTATTTTCTAAGACTGCCTGCTGAGCGTCTCAGGTGTCGGAGATATATTTGGAAATAAAGTGAAGCCTGGAGACTGGGACTGTAAGAATAGGGAAGGCCTGTCTCATAAGGAAGGGGGCAACTTCTAAAGTTCTCCATTTAGCCTCCCAATAAATGTGTGCAGGTTGTTTGAAGTGAAATCTCTTTTAGCATAAAGCTCCCCATTTCAAGCATGGAACAATTGTCTTCAGCAAGAAGTGGGTTGTGCTAAGGATTTTGGAAAGGTTTCAGGTTCAAAGCACTCAACTTTGGAAGTTTTATAAAGTCATATGCTTAATTTTTTACTGAAAATTAAGCATATAACATATCTCTACTCTTGATCTTCTGGAGAGCTCTAAGAGGACATCCATGACACGATAGTTTCACTGAAAGGCGTGCAGTTGCCAATTTTTTTTTTACTTGGTGAGGGACGTTTTAAGGGTGAGAATAAGGGTGAGAAATCAGTGTGGTGCTGGGTTGTGGATCAGTTGGACAAAGTGAGCTGAGCTGTAGTCTTTGAAATGCGATATAATAAAATGGTCTTCGTAAGGGAGAGATGAACGTTTTTTCCCAAGCTTAGGGGCTGCATTTATTCTAACAGTGACAGATCTGTGCCCCACATCCCCAAATGAGTGAGGCCATGGGAAAAAAACAAGTGGATGGGGTAGAAAAAAGAGAGAATGCAATTGGATTTACGTTTAATGAAAACTAAATTAAAACAGTTGCAAAGGTTGTTTCTGATGTGTTTAATCTAAATTCAGCGGCAACCTTTGAAGAAAATTGTGTGTGCGTGTATGTGTTACACCCAACAGTTTGACTGCATGAAAGACTTTGAATGTGACAAAGATTAGAGTCACCGATTGCTCATTGCAACTCCTGGAGCACAAGGTTGAGAAGAAGCAGGGTCATCCAATGAATGTATAAATCTCTCCCTTTCCTGGTGTCTGTTTCATCTTTTTTTTTTTTGCTTAACATGGAAGGGGGTGGGGGTGGGGGACCCTCTTGCTTCCATACTTTGTTTTGTGATTTAGTGTGTAATAAATGCCCCATAATGCAACCTTGGCACTGTGTCATGTTGCAGAAAAGAATCCATTAGACATGCTCCCAGCACAAGGGATAGGGAATGAAAATGCTGCTGCACAAAGGCTCTGTTTCCCCTCTGAAATTTCAACTGTCATGTGCAACTGTTACCTTTCCCTGGGATTATCTTGTACAAAGCTAATAGTTTTGGAATGGATGCAGACATTTTAATGCGGCCCTGTGGTTCTAGTTATATGGAGAGGGAAGGAGGGGGGGGACAGGAAGATCAATTTCCAAGGAAGGCTTCAAAGAACGAGAGTGCCCAAAGTTATAAATGGCTCAGTCCCTTAATTCTATCATAATCCTATTTGATAGTTCTCAGTGCTGCTGAATCCTTTTAGGGTGCTTTGATCAAGCCAGAGCTTTCAAACATGATGCCTCCTGTCATCACCGCTCCTAAAAATAACACAAATTTCATTTCTGGAACCATCCATTTTCCCCCAACAGTGTTTGTGGCAGTGAAAAGAGAACGACCAATGCTTTGGACCCATTCATCAAATCTGGTGCGAGTCCTTGGGGAGAAAACTGGCACAGAATCATGCCGAAAATCTGGGATGGCATTATGAGATTTAATTTGTCCTGGGATGTTTTAACACTGGCCATAGCTCCCGTTTGGTCATCTAGCAGCTATATTCAGATACATTTGGTTATTTTATTTAATTTTTATCTTGGCTTGTTTTGTTGTGGTTTACTGTCTCCCTTTGTTTAATGTATGACTCAGTATATCATGCAAATCTAGAAAATGGGTTCATTCACTAAACAGGCTTAACTTCTGTGAATGCAAGCATTAGGAATTTGTCAAGCCAATCATTGCTCCTTTGAACTGGAACATTGATATATAAAGATGTCGCGTAATTGAAAAACCCAGCTGCTCAATGCAATCCATTGGTAATACAGTTATAGCCTTTGCTATTTTTATTTTAAGAAACAAATCTTCATTGACAACTTGCCAATTCACGGGTCAGGAAAATGGCTTGACAACTCCTGTAAAGGAGCAACTCAATGTTCATAGCAAGAAAATATTTAGCTTCATTTATTTCCTGCTCTTGCTTGAGTTTTCCAAATCCTATCCAAATCCTGATAAATTAAGCCAATCAAAATTAGATCTGAATCTCATCCAAATTTCTACTGCCAAAGGTCAGTTCAGTCGTAAATAACGTCAAAGTTACAAGCTGTGGTAGAAAAAGAAATAGTAGCAATCCTCCTCCGGTTTGATCCAGGACAATGCTTTTTCTGATGCATCATTTTAAGCAAATTAAGTTAATCCTTCAGCTGTTCAAAAAAATTGACAAGGAATCCCACTTTGTGGTCTCAATCTTGATGTTGCCACTTGAATCTCAAGGGAGATCCATGTAAGCTTTATCCTGTTGCCTGGTTCATATCTTCAGGTGTTGAAACATAGCATGGTGACATCAAATCCAGTTCTCATCACTGAATAAAACATATGCTGTATTAAGTATGATTAAGTATCATTAAGA
>JANHFL010007696.1:13217-27023 GCA_032468155.1 Oxyrhabdium leporinum
CAGACAGACAGACAGACAGACAGACAGACAGACAGACAGACAGACAGACAGACAGACAGACAGACAGACGATAGATACATAGCTGGAGAGAGAGACAGAGAGAGAGAGAAAATGTTCCCCATAAGAAAGAAAAACATGAAAAGTTTTTAAAAGCCTTTATGGATGAATATAATGTTCACAGGGAAACTGAGAATCAAAACAGTGTTTAGGAAATGAAAACAGATGAAATAACCAAGAGGAAATATAAACTGCATTTTGAATGATAAAGAGCCAATAAGATTTAAGCTCAGAATGAGATAAAGATGATGATGAACACAAAATATACTAAGAAGGGTTTGGGGGATATATCCAAATAAGTGAACTGAGAAAGGTAAGACTTTTTGATAGCTTATGTATATCAGTTTCTCTAATAGATCTCTTAACATAATTGAGGCTGTGGGGTAAGGATGTTGCCCAGGACTGATGTAAGGATAATAAGAACCCAGCTTCCTATCCTAAATCAGTTCAAGGCTCCAGAGCTAGGATGTTGAAACAGTTGGCAGAAGTAATCTCAGAGCTACAGACTCTAATCTTTAGAAACTCCTGAAGAACTGATTAAGTGCCAGAAAATTGGAGAATGGCCAACATAATTCCAATGTTCAAGAAGAGGAAGAAAGAAGACCAAAAAAAACCCCACAACCCAATGGATTAGTTAGCTTAATGTCTTTATCAGACAAAGGGCTCAAAAATTATCAAGATATATATACCAGCAACTAAAAAAAATGCTATTTGAATCAAACACTAACATGGGGTTGTCAAGAATAAGACTCAGACTAACTTCAGCTGTTTTTGTGACAGAACAACTTTAGTTTTCCATGCAAATGTTGTGCATATATTCATGATAAAGTCTATAATCTTTGCGACCAAAGTAAATAAATGTAGGCTATATAGTACTGCAGTTGAATTTCTAATTGTTTAATGCTCATAAATGGTTCTGCATCACTCTGGAAGAAATATTAAATGGAGTTCTCAGCTCAAGATTATTCAACCTGATAAATGATCTAGAAATAGATTTAGAAATGCAGATGACATCAAGCTAAGCGGATTGACTAGATTTTTAGAGGACAAAATCACCATTAAAAATGATCAGGTTTGCACATTGCCCCAAATCCAATAAGATGATGTTCATCCATAAGAAGTGCTAGCAAATGCAACTGGATAGAAAATATTAAATACTGTACAAATTGGTTCCCAGACTTATAAGGATTTAAGACATTATTATATAAACAGTCTTCTTGTTCTTTGCATTATTCCCGCCAGATTGCAGGATCCACAGCTTTGCACTTCACCACTTTGTCTGGTTTGCAATATCAGTGGGGCATACAGTTATGGCTCACCTGTCTTCATGCAGGCAGTCCATTTCTTCTTTAGCTTGTCATGGCCATGAGCAAGTAGCCCTCATCCATTTGTCACCCCAGTTGGTTGGGTCAGGGCATATTGCCTGAAAGGGACATCCCAGCTACATCTCAAGTGTTGGTTTGGGTTTGTTGCATAATGATGCAACATTGAAATCTTTGCACAAAGTCTGATGTCTATCTTCTTCCTTTTTCATCCAGGCTTGGGACCAACAATGGCAGAATTAATCCTTAAATCATTATATAAACAATAAACGTTGCATGAGCAGGTTGTTGGTGAAGAAACCAACCTCCTAGCCAGTTCTTTGGAAGGCTGTGAGAAAAAGAAGCATAAATGCTCATTATTTATTTAACAAATTTATGTAGCAATCCATCTACCACAAGAAAAGTTGGGTGGCCAACAACAGAAACAATACATGAAAAAAACTATTTAAAATAATAAACAATACATAACATTGAGACCCCAATAAAACTCACATTCATACATCAATATAAACATAAATATATTGGTTCTCAGTTGAAAATAGTTCACTTGCTGAAATTCTTGGACCTCTGCTCTTTTCATCTCAATGCACCTTGGTAAAGTTACCTCTGTGAGAATTTTACTGGAAAAATATCACTTTCGATTCAGACTTCTGCTAAAGAATCTGACAATGAATGGATTGAGGACTAAGGAGATCAGACTTGGTAACAGTGTGCCTGAGAAGAGTTTGGGAATGCTAATATACCATCAATTAAACATGAGTAAGAGTGTGTCGCAGTAGCTAAAAAGACCAGTGAAAACTGAGGGTGTGTTAAAAGAAGCACAATAGCCAGATCATAGGAGATAACAATTCCATTATGCTTTGTACTGCTTAGACTGCCCTTGACTATAATTAGGGCTTTTCCACACTTCACCATTAAGCTCAGGAGAGCAGCTGGAAATAAAGATGGCTTAAGAAATCTCTTTGTGGATTTCCATTGCTGTCCATACTTTGGCCAGAGTGATAGCCTGATGTTTTATCTGGACCATATTTACCATAGGTACTGATTCTTTTCTGACTTTCCTTGGATCAATAAAAAAGTAAAGAACAGAACTGTTTTGTTTTGTTTTTTCCTGGCATTTCTGCTAAAGGGGAAAGTAACAGGTTTCTTGTCAATTTTATCTGGATAAAGTAAAACAGAACAACAATAATAAAGTTAGGTCCATTTCCCTATTTCACTATTTTCTTGGGGAATTTGTAAAACAAACAAAGAAGACCAAATTTTCATTGAGAGTTGACTTGTAAAAACAAGGGCTGTAAACTATGATGATCAATTATTGGAACGGTGGGGGTGTTCCTGCCAATTACACAGTAATCTTGGATATGTCTGCATATACAAGTAGGTTCTGTTACTGTGTGGGTCTACAGAAGCAGGATGGTTTTTAGGTACCTGGACATTTACAATACTGTGACTTTTGTCTTGATGTGCTTATTTTTATTATCAGCTTTTGAATCAAAGAATGGAGATACTGCTTATGAAGTTATTTGAAAGTATTTGATGAATAACTCAACAGTTACTATGTTTTTAGACTTAGTCCAACGAGTGGTGACCAAGGAGTCCATAGGTAGTTGCTGAAAGCTTTTGAATAAACTAATTATACTTGACTATATTTCTCAGAAATGTAGTCTCCTGTATAAATGAAATTCCTTTGTGTTTTGGCTTCTCTAATTTTAATAGAAGCAGTTGATTTGGATGCATCAAGCAATGTACATTGAATTGTTACCATTGAAATGAAATAGAAAACCATGACGCTATTCTAGAATCATAATCCAATTAATTAAGTCAAAATTTATTCCAACCATACAGACTGACTATGACACACTATTTTCTTTGGACTAGTTAAGCAAGACTCAGACATGGTCCATGCTGAATTCCACTCATCTTTGATGCTACAGTTTATAGAGAACATACTCATAAGATTTAATTACTTGGCAAGCTCTTTTCTTGCATACAACCAGCAGTAGATATAATTCTTGGTAATATTTAATTAAAGCCATGTGTGTTGGAGCATATGGATAGAAAGATATTTTTCTCCCCCTCCATCTTATATTAGAACTTGTCATCACTCAGTGAAATTGATTGGCAATAGATTCAGAAATTACAAAAGAGAATAGCATTTCATTACATTAACCTACTGAATTTATTATAACAAATGTCACAAACACGAATAATTTTTAATGAATGGGGAAAATCAATAACAACAACTAATCATGACAGCAAATTATCTGCCATGATTTTCAGTGGAAAACAAAAAGAAATCCCACAATTCAGAGTAAATAATGAATCAAATCCACTATCTTTTTCTTCACTCAAACATTTTCACAAAGATATACTGTATATATTTTGATTGTATATATGGTTGTATTTGAGATACTTCCATTTAAAAAAATAAATGTATAATCAAACTGCTTTAATTCTGCTTTTCTTGGTTTTAAGATAAATTTCTTTCTATTTACTTGTGTAAGAAAAGGAGAGCAAAATGCATATATAAAGAAGAAATTTAATTCAAATAAAAATTTAATAAAACATAATCCAGATTCTGTATACATACATTTTCTGATATTCCTTTTGGGATAAATTATATTATGTAAAGCACAAAAAGTGAGAAAATAAATTAAAGGCATGGCAGAAAAGAAACAGGAATGTTAGTCAGTTATGGTTTATATCATTCACTATAACACTCGGAACCATTCTATCTTTGCTTTCATTGTAACCATAACCAACTGACACAATGCATTTTGTTCCTCAACTTGTCACCTGTTTCTTTGTGAGATTCCCATTAGCTTAATCCAACCATGAGATTTTCCATCTTCCTCTTTCTTTTAATCCATTCACTCTTCTGTCATATATTTATCTGACATCATCACAAGCATTCCTCTTATATTTATCCAATGAACAAGCAAGGATATATCAGACATCATTGTTTTAATAAGCATCTCATTTAATCTCAAATATGTTTTTTTTGTCATTAACCATTCTTTCCACTATCAACCATAGTGAACGTTTTCTCTGTACGTACATAGTACATCCCACAAGGCAAGCCTATTCATTATTGTATTGTTTCATAACATCAATAAATATGCAATAAATTTTCTCACATTCAATCACCTATGGAAGAGCAAAAAATGTGGTCAGTGTAGCCCTGCCAGTTACAAAGTTACAGAAAAATTCCCAGTCTTTGCTTATTTTCTTACTTTTTGTATCTTTTCAGTCAATAACAGAATTGGAAGTTGGAAGGGACCTTGGAAGTCTTCCATCTCATGCTCAGGCAGGAAATTCTATACCATTTCAGACAAATGGTTGTCCAATTTCTTCTTAAAAACGTCCAGTGTCAGAGCAACTACAATTTCTGGATGTAAGTCGTTCCACTGATTAATTGTTCTAACTGTCAGGAAATTTCTCCTTATTTCTAGAGGTTGGATCCTTGATTAGTTTCCATCCATTGCTTCTTTTCCTGCCTTCAGGTGCTTTGGAGAATAGGTTGACCCCCTCTTATTTGTGGCAGTCCCTTAGATATTGGAACACTGCTATCATGTCGCCCTAGTCCTTCTTTTCATTAAGCTCAACATACCCAATTCCAGCAACTGTTCTTTCTATGTTTTAGCCTCCAGTCCTCTAATCAAATTTGTTGTTCTTCTCTCTACTCTTTCTAGAGTTTTAACAGCTTTTTTTTCACCTTGTGGTGACCAAAACTGGATGCAGTATTCCAAGTGTGATCTTACAAGGGCGTTATAAAGTAATATCAACACTTCATGTGATCTCGATTCTATCCCTCTGTTAAAACAGCCTGGGACAATATTCCTCCAATACCTTCTCAGTTAATTGTATTGTGGTTTTTGCATTCACTGTTGCTACCTTTTCCTTTGTATAGTAATATATTGTTACATTTTAAAAACTGTTTTAAAAAATATAACAGTGAAAAGTATAACAGTTAGAACAGTTTTATAATTATAACATATATGCAAAAAATATTTAGAGCTTATCTTGAAATATATAATTTCCTACCACTGATAAAAATAAAATCTTTTCAGTGCATGGGTTCTTTTGAGCTCTAACAAATGAGTTAATTATGCAAACAATATTTATTTTCATATTTTCATTACCATTTCATAAATGTAGGTGTATCAATTGCCTTTAAGTGTTTTACTATGTTTATTTTAACAGCTTCTAATAAAATAAATAGAACTGTCTGAAGTAATTTAGATTTACCTTGATGAAAATGTACATGCTATGGAGATAATATGATTCTCTTTATCAAGGCAATGGAATTTGCCTTAATAAGCATTGTGTATTGCATTGAAGCCTCCCAACCTCATTTGTAAAAGCCAGAGGACATTTGACAGAATGAAATGAAGTGTAAAAAAAAATATCTGGATTAGAAACTTCTTAATATTGAACATTAAAGTTGATCTTTTTGTGTCCTGTTTGTAGGATTTTTAAAATACCAGGTTGTCCACTATTAGAAATAGTGGTCACATCAAGCTATTGTGATTCAGCAAAAATTTTATTCTTATACATTCTGTATGTTGTAATCTAAAATGATTCATTGAAGAGAATAGTTAATGTTAGTGGTGTGCTGGGTGTTTGTTCTGTTTTGAACTGGTCAGTTCGTGAAAAGGGAAGGATAAAAGTTAAGTGAGTAAATGGGAAAAGAAGGGGGGCAGAATTCCAACCAGAGCCTGACGGGTTGACTCAGACTTCCATCCTTCCGAGGTCGGTAAAATGAGGATCCAGATTGTTGGGAGCAATATGATAACTCTGTAAACTTCCCATAGAGTGCTGCAAAGCACTATGGGGCAGTATGTAATTCTAAGTGCTACTGTTAGTAGTTAGGATGTGGGCGGGAAAACGGGGAAGTCAAAATACTTTGCTGTATAGTATTTTCACTCCTTTCTTAATAAAATAGCACTTAGCACTAGCACATAACACCATACTGCTTCATAATGCTTTACAGCCCCCTCTAAGCAGTTTACAAAGTTAGCATATTGCCCCCAACGCTCTGAGTCCTCATTTTACTGACTTTGGAAAGATGAAAGGCTGAGTCAACCTTGAGCCCGTCAGAATCGAACTTCTGGTAGTAAGTACTATTTGCCCGCAATACTGCATTCCAACCACTGGGCCACCCAGCTCTTAACCTATCACCTGAAAATTACATGATCTGCTGACCTTGTACTAATTAAAAGAGATGGACGTGTGCAAATGCATACAAGGGGCATTTTTATAAAAGAAATATTGGATAATTTAAGATGACTTATTTCGTCCCCCACTCTGTGTGATTATTTTTACCTTTTTTCAAAAGAGGCAGGAAAAAAAACAACCCCTTTTACTGGGAATAAATATTATGGAGTGAAGCAAGGGTGTACATATGTTTTAAATTCATTCATAACCTAGCTGACTTTCCTATATTGATTAAGCAGTTCTTTCCAAGCAGGTAAATTATCTTAGAAAATAATCATTAAATTAACTCTAGGACATCAACCTCACAGGAAGATTAATGATACATAATTTACTTCTATGAAAAAAAGCAAGCATCCAATAAATTAGAAAATGTACACCACCTTCAAAGCAAATTGTTAAATATCTCCACCATTCACTTTATTGAGTGGTTGACAAATGGATTTTATATTTATTCAGTCACATCAAAACTGCCTTCTTCTTCCCATGCTGCTGTGGGAACAAAGCCTGTGTAACTTACTAGGAAGGCTTTACAGTACTACATTTCATTTGATCCTAGCAGATACATTTTTGTGTATGCAAAAATATGTCAAATGTATGTCAATCTATAATCCTAGAATCTATAATTTAGGATTATATATCCTAGTTATAATTTTAACTTCTTTATTTCTGTTTAAGGCAGTGTTTGACAACTTCCAGATGCAGGTGATTCAAGTCCCAAAAATCTTCAACCCCATTGTTGTGATTACTGAGAGCTGAATTCTATACTTGTACTAAATTTAAGGGGAAATGATAAAATATACTGTAGAATGGTTTGAACCAAAACCATAGCATTGTGGCTGAACACGTAACAATGTTAATTTAAGTTTCCAGTTACAGAATAAAGACTAGAAAAAAAGACCAGTTGGATGGTTGCTGTACATGACCAGGCTGAGCCCAAGGGAGGAGTCAAGTACATTGGGCAGTCTCAAGTTCCTTCATGCCCAACAATAGATCTAATTCCAGCCCATTGATTCTGATCTACCACCAATTGCTTTGACAATTAATAACTCAGATTATTGTAAAGAATGTTAGCATGCAATAAACCTGTAGTTATTTGAACCACCTCATCCCAGAGGTGCTTTTTTAAGAGGTAACTGGACTTCCTTGGGTTTGTTTGAAGATGTTTTGCTTCTCATCCAAGAAGCTTCTTCAGCTCTGACCCATTTGCACTACTCAGGTGACCCTGAGGACACAGATAAGCCTCTAAGTGACTTCAACAACTCTCTAAAAGAATGCAAATGACTAGCTGTCTGCAAGGAATATAAATCCTTCCATTCCCCACCATCCAGTCAGAGCTGAAGAAGCTTCTTGGGTGAGAAGCAAAACCTCTTCAAAGAAAAACAAGAAAGTCCAGTAGCCTCTTGAAAAAGCACCTTTGGGGACAACCATGACCTGGATGACTGAGAATCTCCATAGATATTGAAACCACCTTGCTTCTTGATTTCTTGTGCCTGACAGTTGCAAAGGTCTCTACTGAATATCACTGACTATTAATATCAGTTAAAGACCAGAAGACTGCACTGCTAGATGAACACAATCAGATAAGAGGAAGCCACAAATGGGTGGAACCACACAGTACACTAAACCAAACACAGCAAACTACACTTTGATTTAACATGATGTATGAATCAGGCCAGTAATCTAAAACAATGTGAGCATTTCCAACTCTTGACAAAAAATTAAACTGTTATATACTCAGTGCCAATATGATTAATGAAGAAGAGAGGACAATCTCTCTGGTATTGCTATGTTTTTTAAGTTAGAAGGGACCTTTCATCCTTTTAGTCTAAAGATGATTTATCCCATTTCACTTGCTTTTTCTGCCTTTTACAAATTGACTCCAGCCATTATTAATACTATCCATTCTAGAGGTAAGATGTTGAGAATTCAGCCATCTGCTTCATCACAAGCATCTATAGTGTTAGTTCGAATTTAATCTGAAGCGCAGCAATGCAAGTGTTGTGTTCTATTTCTGGATTATGGGAGACAGGAAAGGGAATCTTATTTGAAGTTTTAAAGAATAAAGAAAATCTCTTCCATGCATATCTAGAAGTTACAGAGTGACAATTTGTCGCTTCTCAGACTCCTATAATTTACTAACAGTTCTTAGTCAATAAAAATGTTCAACTAAATTTTCTATTTTTGATTGAATCAAGACAGAGACTTTTCAACACTATATTTTCTATTCTTTACCAAATGATGGCAAGCCTATTAAGACCTTGTAAAAATAGCAACCAATCATTAGCAAGCCCTGAAATTGCTAAACACAGCTGCCAACTATTAGCAAGTCCACAAAACTTACTAAAGTCTCTTTTAAAAAAAAAAATCAACTTATTTTTCTCTATAATAATGTTCCTCTTTCCCTGTAGACTTCTTCCGCAATAAAATTAAAGTTATACAAAAATTCTACTGAATGATCTTTCTCCATGTGTGTGTGTACGTGTGTGTGTGTGTGTTTGTGTTTGTGTGTGTGTGTGTGTAATGTATGTTGAATATGTACATTGTTTATGGAAATTTCAAAATAAGACAACATCTCTTTTTGAAAATGGAGTTTGGAGTTACATAGTTTATTTGTGTTTGTTTAAAATATTTATGTATTGCTTGTCACAACTTGTAAGAAGCAGACATCTCAACTGACTGGTCGTCTTATGATACTTGAGTTCTTCCTGTTCACCATTTATAGGGAAATTTTATTTTTCCATATCATATTGAGAATCAGAATCTGGATTTCTTTTTTTCTTTCTTTTTAAGGGAGAATTATCTTTTTTAACACTGGGACTTTCCCAATAATGATAATTTTAACCATTTCCAGCCCAGATTACAGGAATGATTACAGGAATGTAAACCATTCCACATTCCAATTCCATTTTACTTTTATCATATTAAATATAAATCTCAAATGGAGAAGGGAGAGGAAGAGAAGATACAATAATAAATGTTTAAATGAAATTTCCAAGAAAATCAAGTTATATGAAAAAAAGAAAAAAGTAAACTTAACAAATTACCAAAATACTTTGTACCTATAATGCAGACAAGGAGAAAATAATTTTTATTCTGTTTTTGTTGTTGTTGCAGTAGTTTTGGTTTAATTGGTGAGTTGCATCCAGTGACATGTATGACAAGTTACTAAATTATGACTCCATGAACTTGGTTTCCCCTTTTTCTCTTTCTCCTTCAATATTTGATTAAAAAACCATTTTTCTGTCTTTATTTACTAAGTTAAACTATTATTCATGGAACTGTAAGTGGATGATTGTGATTATCACTTGATTGTACTGTTTAATTGTAGGAAATTCTCTTCTTACTTAAGTAATTAAAGGGGATGATTATATGTAGAAAAGAGTCAGTTTGGTGTAGTGCTAATGCTGGAATATGAATAGGGACACTAAGATTCTGTCTATTTCTTAGATCATAGAAAGTGATCTAATAATATCCCCTTAATTATATCTTATGTACACTAACTTAAGCTTGTCTAGTCCAAACTCCGTTGCAATATGTTAGCTGTATATTATGTTATGGTGTTGAGTAGCAGTTTTATTTCAGATGTTGTTTTCCCACACAGCTTCAGATTGGTCCATGTAAAGAGGTAAGACTGTCTGGCAGATATTTTTGATGTTTGATAACCATGGCCTGACTTGTTCAGTATCATTAACAGATGAATTAGTGCAATGACAAACAATAGTGCTGATAGTGAATCTCCTTGAAAGATTTGTCTCTTGATATTAATATTTGCCAGTCTATCACCATTGACCCGCAACTGTGTCTTCCACTGTGCCATTGATCTTTGCACAAATCTCTGGATGTTTCTAAATAAATTATAAATCATGTTGTCTAATCTACAATTAAATTCACAGTGTAAGATGTTGGAAACTAAATAATTCAAGTCCTAACCAAGGAACCAAAAATTATTAATTATTATTATTATTTGTAATTACCATGAAATGGAACAACATTACACCACATGCACTTCTCTAGAGTTGCGATTCATAATACCAATTAACAGCACAGACTGTCATCTGGCAGCAAAGGAGAATGACATGATAAAAATTTGCATTTTCCAGTGTATGCCACAGTTGTATTGGCAACTGCAGAAAGAGGTTGGGCGTGAACATGTGTAATGTCTGCCTTGATGAGTGCCAGCACTTAGTGAATAATTCAGGCTCTTGGCTGGCACTTGAAACCACTCCTAGCCTCTTCATCAACAAAGACTGTCTCCTGTCAGCTTTCTTGGAACTCAAACATCTTTATAGTGCACGAGAGGAAATATTTGACACTATTAAGATCTTCCTATTAAGATTTTACACCTGACTAGTTTGGTAGAAGTATGGAGCAGGTGTTGGAGAAAAACAAATGGTTATTTTGAAATCTTCTGACCAGCATAAAGTTGCAGTCTCTTTCTTTTTTCCTCTCAGTAAAAACTCAGATGATTTTTTTCCTCAGTGTAACTTGTAAAAATTAAAATTGCAAATACATGTATATTTTCTGAGATTACTAATAGTGCCATATTACACCGAGAAGAAGCCTAAGGGTAGAAATATATATGAAACCAGAGGAGCATGTGCACACACTTATTAATTTGTGATTTAAGATCATTAAACTTCGTAGTGTTAAGACCTCAGGGAATAACTACCTTCTTGAAAACCCATACTATATCATTAGAGATGATGTTAATATCTAAATTTACCTTTTCCTATACAAAAAATTTCCCACTTTCTCATGCAAATATGTATTCAAGAGGAGCTGTATGGTCAATAGATCCATAGAGAAAAGTGAGTGTGCAGCCTGAAGAGCAAATTATTCATTGCAGAAAGTAATAACACTTCTGAGATGTGCTGCAGCAGTTCAGACTTTAAACAGACACCTGAACTTCTGAATGAGGAATATTAACTATTAATGTTAGCATGCCCTTGCGTCTCCCCCAAAAAGTTAGGAAAACTGTTATCTGAAGCTATGGAAGGCCACCATCATTCAGTGTAGTGCAGAATACTCTGTTAAATCGATTTACATTAAACAAAAAAAAGGAGAAACAAATAAAACCTAAATCCATCGTTATGGATGACTTGAATATGAACTATACAAAGGTTGACATATTCGTGGGGAAAAAAAGAGCAGGCACTGCACCTGCCTTCTTTGTGCAAAGTGAATCTTTATGATGATGCTGACTGATGAAAATTCAAAAGTTAAGGATTTTCATAAAGCTTCAACCATCACCCTTTGGCAAAGTATTTTATACACAAAGAAAATACAGCCATGAATTAAAATATAAAATATAGAAGAAAGACTTGTAGGTCTTCTATTTCCTTTGGGCAATACATCTGAAGGTGCCTCTGTATTCTCAGAGAGCTTCTGGCAGGACTTCAGCTTTGGGGCAAATGAAAGATTTCAGGCCAGTACATCTTATTACATGGGTGGTCGAGTTATTGAACTTTATTGGCAAAGGGCTGGATTTTATAGAAGACAGAGCTTCATTAAAATTCTGCAGAGACCAAAAATTCAATAATCGCTCTCACAGAGAACTGCGTAAGAGAGGCTGATTAGGCAATTTCTCTCATTCCAATCCTTTTGCTAAAAGTGTTGCTGCCTCTTGTTGTTACAAAAAGGCAATCATTAAATTAGTATTTGTTATAGTTGATCAAGTGGAAAGTTTTAAAGGTAGATTTTGACTTCTTTCTTAGTTTGATTGACAACTTTAAAAGCCCAATAATGTCAATGATGATGATGATGCATATCCTACATTTTAATGGCCTTCTCAGAGAAAAGGGTTGGTGGTTTGCAAAATGTTACTTGGCTAAAATATCTGTGCATTCCTCCCATATCATAGAATCGAGTGGCAACCTCCCAGCTGCCTCAAGATGATGTATTATTTATTAATGCATGGCAATGTTACTTTAGCCAGGAGTGTTAATACAAAATAGTTGTTTGGCTGCTGACAATTGCTAATCCATTCAGTTGATACTTGTGTGCTATCCAGAGTCCACCACAGAGGGTGAATTAGCTCCACACTAAGAAGGCTTGATGGGATTCTACATCATCATCCAGACTTTCCCTCCACCAGCGTCACTTTGAATTCAATTGTCGCATTCAGGCAGGTCCAGCACCAGTCAAATTCATACTGCTGTTCAAAGTGCCATTTTTTCCTCACCTAAGTGATACTGATTTATCTAACATGCTTTTAAACTGCTAAGTTGCCAGAAGCTGAGATAAGTGATAGGAGCTCACTCCATCACATGGTGTTAGGACTCAAGTTGCTGGAGTTTAGACTATCTCCAGCATCATTAAGTCACTGAGCTGCCACGCCTCTTACTGCTTCAAAAGACAGTCAGCAAGTGGATCAAAGAATTGTTCTCACTGTCAGGACATTTTTCTTTATTTCTAAGCTGGTTCTTTCCTTGATTACTTTCCATCTAATGGTTTTGCCTTCAAGTGCTTTGGAGAATAGGTTGACCCTCTCTTCTTTGTGGCAGCTCCACAAGTATTAGATGATTACTATTATGTCACCTCTAATCCTTGTTTTCATCAGACTGACAATCTAGTTTAGGGGTGTCAAACTCGCATTGTCACGGCATTTTTCTCCCTTCGCTAAACTGGGCGTGGGCGTGACCAGTGCATGACCCATTTCGCCTGCGGGCCGCAAGTTTGGCAGCCCTGATCTAGCTTTTTTAGTTGTGAGTGGCTGCTAGAAGCTTGAAACACCCTTTTTCCGGAACACAAGGCAGCTTATATGGAAAACATCCTTCATTTTATTTTCACAACAACCTTGTACAGTAGGTTAGGCTAAGAAAAAGAGAGTGGTTCAAAGTGATTCTAAATCTTCTCAGTTTAATGCAGTCAATACTTTAACTACTCTATCAGGCATTTCTCTACAGTCTGGAAGCATTACTGCTTCAGACAGGAAGGCGGTGCAGAGGGTGGTGAGAATGGCAGAAAAGATTATTGGCAGTTTCTATCTAGGACGTAGCATATAAGCGTTGTTGAGCAGAGTCTGCTGAATTGTCTGGGTTGCTACACATCCTCTTAATCAGGGGTCTCCAACCTTAACAACTTTAAGACTTATGGACTTTAACTCCCAGAATTCCTCAGCCAGCTTTGCTGGCTGAGGAATTCTGGGAGTTGAAGTCCACAAGTCTCAAAGTTGCCAAGGTTGCAGACCCCTGCTCTTAATGTCCTGTTT
>JANHFL010007696.1:33297-45860 GCA_032468155.1 Oxyrhabdium leporinum
AGAAGAAGAAGAAGAAGAAGAAGAAGAAGAAGAAGAAGAAGAAGAAGAAGAAGAAGAAGAAGAAGAAGAAAAAAAGTATCTGGATGCAGTTTGCTTGGAAAAAAAAATGCCAGAAAGGCTTCAGAAGTTGCAACATCAGGCTCAAGTTTATTCATATCTTGTTTCTACAGCCACTTTAAGCAAAACATAATCTCTTCTGCCCTCAGGTTTTAGGAGTAGGCAGTGCCAGCTTCAATCAAGGGCAGTTCTCCCAGGAGAATGCTATGTATTTGCATAGCAGCTTGGCTTAATTCTGCTGTGTCCTAGCAGCTTGTGCTCAACCACTTGACAAGCTTACACTAGAGGGATTTTTTTTCCTGACTACCCACTATGATTCATCTAAAAAAAATCTGGGGTAATTAATCCTTAATCCTGCTCTCATGAACTCAGTGACAAAACTCCACCTGCTTCTCAACAACTTTTGCCATGTGTGTACTTGTTTTTGTTCTAATGAATCTTCTGGACCCAGCCCATCTTACATTTCCCACATTTTTCATGTGAGATACATTCTATTCTGAAAACCTAATCACATCTCCTCCATTTTATATTGGCCTTGCTAACAAATTCAGATCTGACTTGCTGATAAAATTCAAACCTGGTAGGGTTTGAGTCCTAGTTTTTTTGTTTTTTGTGTTTGTTTTTTAATATGACTTTTAGGTCTACATGACTGGAACCATCTCACTAGACAGAATAAGATTATATATAGAGCAGTCTTCTCCAGCAACCTTTCAGATGCATGGATTTCAGCTTCCACAATTACATAATTAGCTGAGAATTTGGGGACCCGGAAATAAACATATGACTGAGAATAACTTTACTGTCATTCTGAATGTACACTAATTGGCATACATTAAAATGAAATTTCATTGCATATTATGGAATGCTATCGTATAGTCACTTTAATAAAGATAAATGCTGAACTATTATGAAAAATAAATAGTCCCCTTCATTACCCTTCACTGTATCAATGACTGAATGTCCCATTGTTTGGTTTGTATATATTTTCAGGTTTAATCCTGTTGTTGTTCTCAGCATGCAATTGTAAGAGAGAACTGGATCAGTCTTTGGGCATCAAATATGACAGTAAGGAAAAAGAAAAAGCAAAGTGGTAGTTACTAATGACTTTCAGGTCAGCATGTTTATTAAGAAAACGATACTGTCTATTAAGACTGTACCATTTCTTTGATAAAGACGCTTTGGAACACATAGGAGCCAGTGTCTCTTTTCAGATTGTTTAAAGCAGCCCCTTCTTTTTTCCAATCACATGGCTGCTCTGGAAGTTGATGCTCACTGCTTCCTCATTCACCTTAGTATATCACAAAGCAGAACTGTTGAAGTTCAGTATAAATTGAGATTTTAATAAGGAATACAAACCTTCACTCCTTTTCTTTCATTGTCATTCATGTTTAAGCATTACATTTAAGTCTGATATGAATGACTAGCAACCTAGTTCAGAGTCTGGTATGTACCAAAAGAACAAATACGAATCCCATTAGACTAGGCTAAAGTCTATCTATTTCAGTATCCCATGTGCCCAAACAGTCAGCCAAATATATCCTGGAAAGTGACAAGGACATGAAGGCAGCAATCATCTTTCTAACTAATACTGAATATATATGGCTTTTGATTCCAGAACAGGTAAATAGCTGTCAACTGTCATGAGTAGTCCTATCCTCTGTGCATTTAGTTTTCCTCCTTAGAATTATAAATTGGTGCTCATCACTAATCAGAGTGGCATCAATCCTATTATTTAATTATATGTTTTGCAGAGAAGTATTTTATTGATCTTGAAATGGATCTCAGGTTTTAATGTTACAGGAGTTGTGTGTGTGTGGGGGGGGGGGAGAATCTGCCTATTCTTTAAATACTTCAAGGATTTTATATTCACCCATGTTTATCTTTTTTTCTAAGCTACAGATGTTCTATTCCCTGATAATTTTGGGAGTCCTTTGCTACATATTTTGGTTTCACAAACCCTTTTTGAGATGCAGTAAGCAGAACATATGCCATATTTTAAATCTGGATGAATTATACATTTATATAAAGATATTGTTGTATTGGCTATATATTTTTGGTCCTTTTCATAATGATTCATAGCATGAAATTTGCTTTTTTGACAGCTGGCACACACTTGAATGACATATTCTTTCAGCTCTCTCTCACACTGTCAAAATTTGTTTCATGGCCAGTCATTGCTGGCTCAGAGTCCAATAGTTTACTTGTGAAGGCATTTTTATTTATTTATTTCAAAGGACAGTCCTTTGCACTTGTTTACCTTAAACTGCATTTACCATTTTAAAAGCCCATTTGCCCAGTTTGTAAGATCTTTTTAAAACTCTCTGCAGTCCTTTAAATTTAAAAAAAAACCACAACAACCTGGATAATATCACCATTCCACAGTTCAACCCAATTCCAAGTTAAAACTGTAAGTATCCAGAAGCTTGTGTGATCAAATTTTGAATAAATATATCTTCACAATGGTTGCGACATTAGTGCAAAAAGGAATGGGAATAAATAGATCAAGTCTCCTTCTTTAAATTCAAATGCCTTGGTGCCTACCTGCATGTGTAACTTCTGCACTCAGGCAATTTAAAAATAGTTAACTGATGCTTTCTGCAAACAGAGTGTGCTGTGTGTGTATCATCTTTATTACTATTTCTCACACATACACTGTTCACTTTGTTGAGTGGCTTATAAATAACTGTGGTATCTTGATGCAATACTAGCATGAAGCTTCAATAAAGCTGAGCTTAAATTGAACTTAGTTTCTGGTGTCTTCATCCATTCCATTTTTTTGACACTGTAACAGGAGTAGTTTGCTACTGCCTTCTTCTGTGAATTTTTTTCTTCATCTTTCTGTCAGCTCCACACCCTAAGCACTAAGTAGAGTCAATACTGCCTTGCCTTCCAAGGTCAGATAAGGTCAACTAGAAGGCATTGCATTATAAACATTGGAAGAAAAGGTATTTTGTTAGCACTTGCTTGACAATTGCTGCTGAAGTAGCATTTCTTAGAAGAAATGAAGAGAGAAAAGGGAAAGAAGGGATAGATGTTGATTAACTGGACAATGTGAAAGGACACTGTTTCTACTTGTTGTGTGTGCAGAAGCAGTATTCTCTGTTACAGAAGTATATTCTCTGTAGTTCTCTGTTACAAAATATTTCTGAATCAAAGAGCAAATGGAGCTCAGGAGCCCATATTCGCTGGCAGAGTGCTCGGCCCACCACATAAGTGACATCGAGCTGGCCACACCCACCCTGGCCATGCCCACCCCAGCCCCCCAAGGTCAAACACAACCCTGATTCAGCACTCAAATCATGTTTGACACCCCTGTTCTACTCCAACCCTCTGCCCAGTGCAGGAATCCACCATTATAGCAATTCTACTGTACTATAAATCATTCTAGTCATCTCAATTTATCCAGTGAAACGGAGTCAACACTGTAATGTTTCAAAGCAAACCAAGTCCTGTCTTTTCCTAGCTTCAGTACTAGGAAAACATATAATTACTTATGAGATACCACTAGAGTACAACCCTACAGTCATTCACAATTACACTAGGCTTACTTTTGAGTCAACAGTTCTTGAATAGTATTGTTTATCTATAGCCCTCCATGTGATAAGCTTTTTCCTAAATGTTCTGCATTTACTTCATAGCATTCCAGCAGACCCACCTAATAAAGCTTGAGGGCACGTGGAAAGAAGGCAAAAGGCAGGGAGGAGAACTATGTGTCACTGGTGGATGCTGTTCCATCGGCAGACAGCCACAATTAGATAGAACCCCTGAGAATCTGCACTATGAACTGTAGTCAGTTTCATTATCCAAACATTACATATCCAAACACATCTTAGATTCATTATTTTTTTTTTAAAAAAAGAGATAGACATTTTGGAATAGGGAATTAACATTTGGACTTTTCCTGTGAGGTTTCTTCTTTGTCCCCATTCCAAATCCAGATGGGAAGGTAATTGATATGTAATAAACAATCTGTCCCATACAAATCTGAGGAGGAGGAAGGGTTTATGGATACCATGGAAGGAAGGATTGCACTGTTGTGGGAAATGATCACTGTCAAAACAGAAATAACTGTTATAGGAAACTGGGAACTGGGAATGATCAGTGATCAACTTTCAAATATCTCTTATTTCAGCTGCACGCAGGAGGGGCAGCTTTTCATGTGGTTGGAACACACTGCTTTGTTTGAATATTCCAGGGTCCACTGACCTGGACTGTTACAAAGAATCCCAAAGTACATTTATCCAGAATAATATTGAGATATGGGTGAGGTGAGCCTGTCTGTGCAAAGAATTGAATTCCCAAGGCCACAATTTCAACAGTCTATGTTTTTTTTAAAAAGGAGAAGGGTTAAAAATGCAATCGATGTATTCCCAGATTCTTTTTAATGTTTTACAATTTCTATGAATTGTTGAACCACCCAGTTTAGGCAATCCAATTACTTTTGGCATAGCATGGAAATGCAGCATTTTTGGTTTGTTGTTGTAACATTAGTGACAAAGCCATTTCTAAAGCATTTGAGATTTAGCCAAGTGAGACCCTATTTTACAAGGATCTTGAATGATATACAAAAGAGCCAAGAAACGTTTTCATAGGAGGCTAAGTGTGAAAACAAGAGAAGCATCCAAGATAAGAAAAGCAGATGTGGCTGGATTAGAAACATGGGGAAAGAGGTGGGATACAAGTCCTTTGTAAACATTGATAGAATATTGATGACCGAGGCTATTTATAGAAAAGTTGCGGGAGGCCAGCTTCAGCTGCACTAATAATTTTGAGGGAATGAAAGGGATATAAAAAACAATGATTAATTATGCTAAGATGGTATTCTATATAAGTTTCCAAGACCAATCAGTCTCCATTAAACTAAATAGCTATATACATAAGCTTAACCTAGCCTGGTACCTTCAGGTTAGGAATACAGGTGGTCCTCGACTTACCACCACAATTGAGCCCAAAAGTTATGTTGTTAAGTGAGTTTTGCCCCATTTTACGATTTTTCTTGCCAAAGTTATTAAGTGAATCACTGCACTTGTCAAATTAGTAACACAATTATTAAGTGAATCTGGCTTTCCCCATTGACTCTGCTTGTCAGAAAGTTGTAAAAGTTGATCACATGAACCCAGGACACTGCAACTGTCATAAATGTGAGTGGCCCACGTGGTAAGACGCTGGGTCTGTACACTGCTGCTGAGGTCGGCAACTCAGCGGCTCAATTCCCATAAGCGAATAAACTGCAGAGGGACAAGAAAGGAGCCTCCCCCAACTGCCTACCAGCATTCAGGCATCCTGCAGGTAAAGATAAGACCGCCCAAAAAAATTCCTTTCACAGAGGCAGCCAGCCACCTCGATGATCCCTGGCTAACACGTGCCATACACTAAATAAAATAAATAAATTGCCAAGAATCTGAATTTTGATCACATGGCCATGAGGATGCTGTGAAAAATGGTCATAACTCACATTTTTCAGTGATGTTGCAACTTTGAATGGTCACTAAACAAACTGTTGTAAGTTGAGGACTAACTGTACAACTGCCAGAGACCCAGCTAATGTGAGGCTTTAACTTATTGCAATGTGTACTTGTAGGCTGGAAGGTGCCAGGATGAGGATGCTGTGTTATGCTGAGGCTTGCCACATTGATGGTTACCAAGCAAGTGCTGTTCTGCTGCACTGAGAACCCTTGGTTCTGTGCTTATTAGCATCCCTGTCATCTCCCAGAGCTAACCTGGCGTGTTGCCTGTTTAGCCTGAGATTTAAAACAAACAAGCAAATTGGGAAAAGGCATTGCAGCAGAGGGTGATAGGAAAACCTAGTCTAATTCTTTTTGTTCCTCCTTTTCCATTCGGCCTCACTTCTTCACCAGCAAACACACAGGGTGAAACAGCCAAGGGGCATTTGTCCCCTCCCCCCCCAAAAAAAGACTTCTCATGATGAAAATACAATCCTGGGTTGTATAAATCAAGATCACGTGAAATATTAGTGCCACTTTATAAAACCCTAGTAAGACCACACCTGCAACCAATTTTGGTCACCATACTACAAAAAAGATGTTGAGACTTTGGAAAAAGTCTAGAGCTGCAGGATTTGGGTTTGGCTAGTCTAAAGAAAAGAAGAATTAGGGGTGACATGATAGCAGCTTTCTAGTACTTGAGGGGCTGCCACAAAGAAGAGGGGATCAAATTATTCTCCAAAGCACCAGAGGGCAGGACAAGAAACAGTGGTTGGAAACTAATCAAAAAGAGAAGCAACCTGGAATTAAGAAGAAACTTCCTAATAATTAACCAGTGGAACAACTTGCTTCCAGGAATTGTGGACGCTCCATCACTGGATGTTTTTAAGAAGGGTCTAGACCAGGGGTGTCAAACTCACGGCCCATGGGCCAGACTCTCACCCGCATTTTAGCGAAGGGGGAAAAAGTTGTGATACTTCACGTGACAACATGTCATCACGAGTTTGACACCTTGGTCTAGACAGTCACTTTATCTGAAATGGTATAGGTTCTCCTGCTTGAGCAGGGGACTGGACTAGAAAACCTCCAAGGTCCCTTCCAGCTCATTCTATTTTAAATAAAAATCCAAAGCTGAAGTTTTATATGGTAATGCAATAGCTATTTAGTGATGGCATTATGTGACTGATAGGGGCACATTTCATTTAAAAGATGTGTGTGTATGGGGCATTCATTATCAAGGAAGACATTTTTTTGTTCTAATGAAAATAATACCAGGAACTCACTCTATATGGATGCTGATCGCTTGATGATGCAGTCAAGTGTGAATCACCACATTTCTTTGATCAGTTTAATGGTCGTATTAGTTATCCAGTGTAGACTCTTTTATGGGCTCCATCTACCTATTCAATCTATTTGTTCTATTCAATAAAGCAATAGCAGTGAAATGAAATGATTCATGTGCATTTGTCAACATGTCCCAAATTCTAGCTATTAGGCTGCCTAACAAATCTACAAATGGAGCATCGGGAAATAGACTGAAATTTGCACTCCCTATAGAACACTGTCCAGATTGGAGTTGAATTCTACTTCTAATAACAAATTAACAAATTTAGGGAAAGGGCAAAAAAAAAATTCCTTGGTCACGAGGAAGCCATCAACAGGAAAGCTGCAAAGAAAAACAAACAAAAGAACAAGAAACCGGTGAACTAAAATCAGAATACAAACGAACATTGTTTTAGGAAATGAAATAACTGTAGATTAATAGAATGTGTTGCTATTGGTCAATCTTACATCAAAAGAGTGCGTGCTATGTGTGTGGGTGTGGGTGTATTATATATGTATGTATGCACATATGTATGTATGTATGTATGTATGTATGTATGTATGTATGTATGTATGTATGTATGTATGTATAAACTCTGATGTTAAACTGGCCAACAGCAATGGATAAGTTACAATCCAAACATCTCACTTATTTGGAAAATCAATGTCATACATATAATAGTCCAAGTAGTGAATATTGCCACATTCTTTCAGGGAAACTGAAGTCTGCAATGAGAATAGCTACAAGTATGTTTCTTCCCTAGTTATTTTGAGAAGATATTTTCATATAAAAGTCTATTTATGAACTGAATTCCTCATATCCTGGTCATATTGCCTTTTTTCTAAAGTTAATTAAAAGCATGATCTTATTTTATTATACCGTCATTCTGTATAGCACTATTTTTCCTCCACAGATTTACATCATTCTGTTATTTTGATCAGACTTCCATTTTTTTTTATGGTGGAAGTTGTGGCTAGTCCACAATTGGTAACCAAAGTCTGTTGGCCACATTAATAACATTTACAGGGGTCCTTTGAGTCTATTCCATCCAGACCCCAAGTAGAATAATCAACAGGTTACTTGACAAATTTTATGCAATCACTGTTATATTAAATATTGATTTGGAGGGAGTCAAAATGCAAATTTTCATGTGGTTGTCCCATCAGATATGTACACAGTATTTTAATATAAGTTTGAGCTGGCTTTTAATGTTCCAAATCTTTCTGATACATCTCAAATTACTCAGTAAGTAGTTAATTTCCAATTGGTAACTAAAAACAATTTAATGCAAACTACTAAGCAGAGTCTTGAAAATATAGTATTATTTTTAATTTTTCTTTTTTCCATAATTTTTAAAAATTTCCTTTTTCAGTTTTTGTTTTGTTTTGAATTTTTAATGTAGAGAAAACGGAGCATTAAAGCAGAATGGATTCCAAAAGTTCAAGCTGACCAAAAAATACTTGTGAAGGTCATCCTCACAATCCTAAGGAATGAGAGGTTTTTTTTATATTGTTATTAAATTTCCTCCTCCCATTCCAGACATAATTGACCTCAGTCTGCCTTCTATTTTTATGAGATTTGCATTTACTTGTTCACTGTTGAATAGTGGTTTGTCTTACATTATTTTTACCTAAACCTTACGTTCCCCGAAGCAGTGAATTGAAATGTAGCCAGAAATGAAAAAGCTATTTGTTATTTTTTAATAATGAAGAAATGCTTGGTTCTAAGTCTGTACCTATGGCCATTTGAGACAGAAGTAAGGTTTTCCCTTACTTCATCTATTCTTTGAGCAGTTGTCAGCTACCAGGTAGACCAGACAGAAAACACATTCAGATAAGCTAAATCTACTTTATTGTAAAGCTACATTAACAGAATCTTGTTAAGTACTATATGTAAGTACAATTCCCCCACCATCCCCTTCCCTTTAGGGAAGGCTCTTCTGAGCCTCTTGCTCTGCTCACTATGCAGCTGCAGGCTCTGTGCATCTTATCTAACCATTTCATAAGCAACATCTCCCAGGGTCTTCCCACATACCATTACAGGAGCCTTGCGTGCATATTTACCAAGGAAAGCAAAGCAAACAAATTATCAGCACTGCCAATTATAATCTCAAAAAAAAAAGAAAAAAAAGAAAGAAGATGGGCTAGAATAGAGTGTCAGCTTTGGAAGCCATAATTGCAAGGCCTGTGCAAGCTGCCACATAAAAGTGTATGGGAATTAAAGGGAGGGGGGTACTTTCTCATATAGTTAGTAGGGATTGTAGACAAAATAACATTCTTTCTAATTGTGTCAAGGCCATTCTAGTCAGCACCTGGAAGAGGAGTGACAAGATGGATGAGGGATGATGAGCATAAACCTTGATTGGGGAATGTGATCTATGATGATGGTAAAGAGGTGGATCTTTGAATTCTTTTGGGTGTGGAAAAACCTGGGGTTTCAGATTCAGGTTTTTTCCAGATGTGCCATCATGGTTTCTTCAATAAACTCTTATTTGGATTAATTACTATCTGAGTGCTGAGCGATTTGTTGAAACTTCGATGGAACGCTGAAATAGAGACCCTTTCATTACCCAATGCACAGAGGTTACTCACATAAAGCAAGATAAGCATTCAAAACAGGAAAAAAGGTAACAAATAATTTTAAAAAATGGAATTATGTTAGAGGAAGAAAAGAAGGAAAGTTGGAAAGGTACAAGGTAGAAATGTATATCACATCCACTTGTAGCTGGAATTTCTTGTATGGTTATCCAGTAGATTTCCCAGCTGGAGCAAACTTTGCATGAGTATTTTTATAAAACACATTGATGGTAAATTACATGGATGGTATACCTTTGATTTGTACAATTCCAACTAAGCAGTAGACGGCAATAAATAATTCTGTATTTCCTTGCCACCATCTACCAGTCATCCAGTTTTGTAGTGAATTTATCCTTGATTTACAGATATGGGAATTTTTATATAGTCCCGATAGTAATGTAGTTGGACTATTACAATAATTAGGAGTTAAAAGAAAATCTTCCTCTCACCTTCCACTTTCTCATCACAATATAAATCATCCTTCAGTCTAGCCACCCTGTGCATGTTGTGAAGTGAATTATAGCTCATGAAAGCTTATGCCTTTTCATAAAATCCAGAAAAGTTACTTCCAGACTTCTGATCTTTTGTCTCTTAAAACAAGTCCCTTTACCAAATGATGAAGTGGATGATTAAAATAGATTTTTCCTCTTGCAACATTTTCTCATAAATGCTTTGCAGGGATTTGTAAGTTCAACAACATGATAGTACAATGTGTGTTTGATTTTATTTTATTTTTAAAATGTATAGAAAACATTAAGGGAAGAAAGCTTCTCTCCAAAACTAGAATGCAACTGTGTTGCTGAAATTATGGATTCTTAGAAGATGTGTCTGCTGGTTACCTTCATGTTCCCTTCTGACTCCATGTAATTGTTTTTGGCTACATTCACCTAAAAACATTTCTGGTGAATGCCATCTCTTGGCTTGTACTGCCCAGCCACTGAGGATTTACTTCATATCCTGCTAACAAGAGGCAATATGCAACTGACCGCATACAATATATGAAATTTTATAAACGATCAAGTCCTAACTACCAGTGTTAATACTGTAATCGACAGGGGTAAGTGTGTGATTACAGAGCTAGGAAATCAGTTGGCGCTCAATAACTGGACTCATCCCAGTTTTATCTTCTGTTCTCTGATTAAAACCAGTATTATAAGCAGGAAATATCTGTGCAGACATTATTGATATCAGCTGAGAATGTCTGAAATTCTAATGCCCCCCAGTAGACAATATACATAAAATCTAAGCCTACATCATTAAAAAAAAAGAGACAGCTGGCAGAACAGTCACAAAGAAACACAGGGCAAAATGCTAAGCTTTGGGAGTTTATGATAATGAACCCGGCCCATCATAGCAAAGAGTAAGATAGGGTGATGTTTCCCTTGGTCCTCATTCTTTCATAGTGAGGAGGAAGCAATGCAGCCAACCATTATGTACACATGTATATCATATAACTAGTTACCAGACTCACTGGAGATATTACTGCTTTAATAGAAATTGAGAAGGTGAAACTAACTTCTGAAAAACCAATTAATTTTTAAGACATGAAAATGTTAGGGCAATTTTTCCTTCTTTGTTTAAATAATGTATGTGTCTTTTCCTTCTCTTGTCTTCTTCAACACATCAATTCTCCCCATTCTGAAGAACTTAATTTTTATAGTTGCCCCACCATCTTTTCTATTAGCTCTTTGTATTTTCCCCATCACCCTCTTGCAATTCTTTTAACTCTTCTGTAGCTCTCGCAACACCTTTTGCTGTTCCACCTCCTTCATATATCACCTCATGTCATTGCCCTAAACATTTTGACTCAAGCAATTTATACATTAGATCCTTTTGCTGTTTACAACTCTATTGCAAGCATGTCAGTGTGTTGAAAGCTCTCTAGTTGTCTTTGTAGAATTACAATTTCATCTTTCAGCTCAAAGGCAATTACTATATGTTGATATGTTTGAACTTGTCTATATTTTGCATGGGCAACCCCCAAATGATCCCCAAGCAGAGTCTATGATGACATGAACATCTTGTGAAAGCTAAGCAGGACTATCTTGGATTAGTACCTGGATGGAAGAGTGCCCAGGAGCCTTATGCATCTTAATATAGCTTATATGGGAGAATTAAAAGAATATAATAGGTGAAGAAATAATGGTCAGACTGATATATACTGTAATGAATCTAACTCTTATATATCAAAGTTGCTGAACTGTTTGTCCTTTATTCTTTTAGTACACAATGCATTTTAAACCAGCTTGATACCTATGACACAATGATTAATAAGTCAAAACCCTTAAATACAAAGCACTAATACCTGATTACAAAGAGGAAAGGAAAACTGGATGCTTGCAAACATATTTTGGAATTACTCATAAAGTTGAAGCTTTTCATGAATAAAAAAATATTTGTCATTTTGAGGGTTAAATGACTGGTACGTTTTTTACATAGAACTGATTTGTTTTCATAGCATACCCATTTCCATAGCTTTACCTTTTTCAAGTAGATGTCTTATAGAGAACAGATCCCAGGTACATCCAGGCTCTTCCACTGCACAAGCCCATTAGCACAGCTGGCTTTCCAAAGTCAGAATCTTAAAAAACATACCAGTGGCTAACTCACAAGTGAAAACTGCACCCAGTTCCTTTTCCCTTTTACTGAGAAGAAAGCAGTATATTAATCTACTGTTATAGTAACTTTGAGAACCCTGAAAAATGACATTATATGCACAAACACCTGCAGACAACTAGAAATGTGAGTGTGTGTAAAGCTCCTATAATTCTATGCCACTGGCCTTATGCTGATTTAGGGACACTCCTTTATTGGCTTTGCTTGATGACAAATTGTTATTGCTTTCATACAGCAGGACAATTTCTGGTTCAGCTGCAGTGCAGGAGGAATTGCTATGAATGCAGCTGAAGAACTGGAACTTTCAAGCCAGAAGCCAGCCATTTCCAATTGGCAAGCACTCTCATCTCATCCCTTCTGGCTTCTTGGCTTTGTGGCACCATAGTTTTCTTTTAGCAGTCTTTTAATTGAGAGGTGGAAGAACTTTAAGCTTCTATGGTCAGTCTCCTTCTCCTTCCTCCTCCTCCTTCTCCTCCTCCTCCTCCTCCTCCTCCTCCTCCTCCTCCACACAAATTTCCTTAAGATAATGGGGTCCTCCTCCTCCTC
>JANHFL010007697.1:8970-29988 GCA_032468155.1 Oxyrhabdium leporinum
ATTAATCCAATATACCTCAGAATATTGCCCCCACAATCCGGGTCCTCATTTTACCTACCTCGAAAGGATGGAAGGCTATTTTTAGTATTTTTATTATATAAATTCCTCCAGTATTTGCTTTTTTTCTCATAGCATTTTTTTCTAACAAGCTTACTTTTCCACATATATGCTTCATTAACTCCTATGTCCCACAATAAGTACTATCTTCCCAGTGATATTCATAATGTAGACATTATATGATAGTACCTGAGAAGAGGACCTGAAATGTATTCTTCTATTCTTGGCAATTTTGGACAAGAAAAAAACTCTTATCTATTGGCCAAATGCACACCTATAGCCAAAGCATTGTGATAGGCCCATCTTTTCCATATAATAAAAAGCCCATTGTACTCCTAAACAAATACTTTGACTAACCCCAAAGATAACTGGTGTGCACAACACAGAGTTTATTTATTGAAAGAGTTAATGAGTTGTTGGTGGAGGAAAATATTGGTGGTATATGTAGAAATTATCATCATGATGCTTAAAAAATAATTCTTAGTACTACAGCAGACATTTACTGACCTTTTCAGGAGTGATAATTTAAATAACTGCCGTTTCTTATAGGCTTCTTGGTGGCAAAAGCCATTCTGAGATCTTTCTTAATCATATCACATGAAGCTATATTTCCTAGACCTTTTGAGTTCCTTTTTCACAAAGTTGTGATCTGTTCTAAGCTGCTTACTTAATTAAAATTAATAAAAGGGAAAACAGAATCCATTTTAAAGCTCTAGAGTTATAATTAGCTGTAAAATATATGCTACCCATTGTTGGCAAATAAAAGATGGGGGTCTATTAAATAGCATTGATTAATTCAAAGTTTGGCTGATATATTTAAATTTTCTTCATGAGACTTGCATGCAGTTACATTTAAGTGAGATTTTGCTTACTGAAAGATCACTATGCTATATATTTTTTTGTCATTTTGTAAGTGGCTGCTCTTAAACTATTTATGTCAGATGGAATTGTGTTTCCCCCTCCTACATTAAAATATATACATTAATACAATAACATACAAATTAATTGGTATTGGATCTTTCTTTTTGTGCTGGATGGTATGAGTGATGCTCATGCTGACTGATTATCAAGCAAGAGATCTTCTGTGTGTAGTTAGAGAAGGCACCATCTTCCAAGTTAGAATGTTTCAACAAATGCTCCTAGGTTTAAAACCCTTCATCAATCTGAGAAAGATGCTTAGGGGACCCCTTCTGCAGTGCTGGCCTATCTACACTAAATATTTTCTATGCTGGATGGCTTCAGCAAATCATCCTGGAACTGTCTACCCTTTAAGACCTTCAATACTAGCACTGAAGGAGAAGGTTCTTCCTTCTGTATATTGGAGATATCTATCCTGAAGTTTTCTTAGCATATACTATGGGGATTCCAAAGGTAGACAGCTGCAGTGAGGGCAATGACTAACCCTTTCCCACTGCTTGTTTCTCTCCATTGGTTGACAAGCAGTTCATAGAACCCTGAGGTGTACAAAACACTTAGAGCTGATGGGCTTTCCCAACCACTTGCCAGTTGAAAAGGGATTGACAGGATTTAGCTACATTAAGCTGCACATCCCTTAAGTGCCTTGGCTCACAATGGCATCTCAGAGACTGACTGACTGACCAAGGTTTGGGTTGGTAGCTTTGACAGTTTTGCCTACAATCTGCTCTAGCAGTCAGCTTAGGAAATCTAAGGCTAATGTTGCAGGAAGTGGTTCTTCTTAGCTTTCTCTTGAATCTGAAGAAATGTTCCTTTCAGTCTTGTTTTACAGTGTCAACTCTGAAGAGAAGGCTGAGGGGGAATCCAGGTCAGCATGAAATAAAGCAACACAGTTCATTTCACTGATAGAAATGAGGGGACCATGTCTGCTTTGTGAAGCATCTTTGAAAGGGTGCTTTATTTGAAGTGAAGCATCTATCCAAAGCTTCCTACATTTCTAACACATGGAATTGCATTGGTATTAAATAAATGAGGCAGAAAATCAATAAACATGGCCTTCAATATTTATGCGGATGGAACTTTTGAGCACAGTCTTATAAATCAGCCTTTTACAATTTGATGCCTCCTGGATGGAGTTGCCCTTCATTCCCCATGATTCCCAAATCACCTCTTTCCTCATCCTGATGCCTTGGAAAACTTTAGGTTGGAGAAGATTATTAAGAATGATTTCTGGATGATGACTGGATATTACAAAATACTTAAGACTGAAGATCTTTTGCTTTCATACTGAAAAAGAGAGTAGAAAAACGGGAAAAAGTGGGAGATGACTTAAACTAATGACAAATAAATGAAGTGGTAAATACTAAGAATAGATAGTGATTCATTTTACCTATAAGTATATAAAAAAGTATCAGAGTCCACAGAAAGAACTAATGCCGACAATCCATTACAAAGATTTTCCCCCAAATATAATAAAGTTTGGAAGAATTAGGTTGATACATATATTTATGCTCCCTCAACAAGCAATTAAGCAGAAAATAAACAAAGCAAAATACCCCAGGGAAATGTTATGACCTTACACTTTACAGTAACTCATAAATCTGTCCCTTAAAACCATCCATGGTAACAGAGGATGCTTGATTTGAGTTGATTTGTGAATTGTGAAAGCCCAACACATCAAGTGAGCACCGGGTTTGAGAATGTTGATTTATCGTCGTTGATTTAAAGTAACATAAGGTAACAAGCTAGTTCTGTTCTCTTAATTACTTCCTCAAAATGAGTTGCAGTTTCTGAACACTAAGAGATTTGAAAAATTGCTGGTTTGTAAGTGTCTTGTATCCACCTGCCCTCAACTAGCAATTTAGATTAACATGATAGCTCAAAATTATTCATTTAGCTATTAATAGTTCTCTTCTTTGTGAATTTTGCCCTTCAGTAAATAACCGCTATGCTGTTTGCTTACTTTTGCAAACAAAATAAATTTGTCAATCCCATTTTCCATCTCCAAAGGGTTGTTTTTTTTTTCATCTGTCACTTAAAAAAACTTTATTCTGCTTCAGGTTTTATATCACATTTTACTGAATGATGTGCTGCAACTAGAAAAATACTATAATACTAAAGTCTAAAATATTCGCAAAATTCAATTGTTAATCTTGTACTTCCCCCCATTTATTTTATTTATAAAGCTGATATGGCTGCCTGTCTTAACAGAATAATGGAATAGCAGAGTTGGAAGGGACCTTGGAGGTCATCTAATCCAACCACTTCTCAGGCAGGAAAGCCTATATCATTTCAGATAAATGGTTGTCCAATCTCTTCTTTAAAACTTACAATGTTGGAGCATTCACAACGTCTGGAGGCAAGTCATTCCACTGATTGTTCTAACCGTCAGGAAATTTTCCCTTAGTTCTATGTTGCTTTTCTCCTTAATTAGTTTTCATCCGTTGCATCTTGTCCTGCTTTCGGGTGCTTTGGAGAATAGGCTGACCCTCTCTTCTTTGTGGCAGCCACTTAGATACTGCAACACTGCTATCATATTACCCCTAGAGATACCCAATTCCAGCAACCATTCTTTATGTTTTAGCCTCCAGTCCCTTAATCATCTTTGTTGCTCTTCTCTGTACTCTTTCTAGAGTCTCAATACCTGTTTTACATTGTGGCGGCAAAAACTAGAAACAGTATTGGCTCATAACAAAACCAATAACACAGCAATATCACCATACAAGGAGTGTCATGGTTCTCACCATAGCACTATAACATCCATCAACTTGACATGCACTAGATCATCCATTTCCTAGCATAGTGCCTGGGGAGACAGGTCTTCACAGCCTTCCAGGGAGACGTCTGTTGGATTTCAGGTGGTGGGGATAGTCTGGTCCCAAGCGCCAGGTTAGTACAGAGAAGTCAGACCTTCAAGCTCTTATCAGGTGTCAATGTTTAAAGGATAGAACTTAGAGCAAACTCAGCCTATCTGACCTGGTGAGATACCATGAGGGAGAATTGGTTCTGCTTTAAAGTGAGAACCAATATTTTGAATCACTTCCAGATAGTAATTGGAATCACACAGCAGACTATTTAACATGGACTATTCTTGGGTGCAAAGAACTGCATGTGCTGCTGCATTTGTAGCTTCTGGGTGGTCTTAAAGACAACCCCATATACAGTATGTGGCAGTAATACAGTCGGAAAGTGATTAAGGTACGACTGACATCTTTATACATATGTGTCTGCATACAGCCCTTACTAATAATATTAATTTCTGATTTTTCCCCCTTACTTTCTTTTTGGATATAGTTCTTTTTAAGTTGTTGAAAATTATGCAAGCTGGTGAATGTTTGTTTATTGCACTGAATAGAACTATTTGAAAACAAAGCAGATTCACCATCAAACAAACTTTGGGTCAAAGGAGCTTCTGCTTGACTCACTGATTCGTCCTCTTGGACTGAACTGCCTTCCTACTAGCTTGTCTGGACCCAATCACTTTTCCTCTTGGTTCTTTAATCCTTGATTGTCCCAGCAGTTAATCTGCCGGGGTGTTTCTTCTGTGGTGAAAAGGCAAGGCTCTTTCTCTCTTCACATCTTGCCCAAGATTTTCCCTTCAGTCTTTCATGTCCAAGTTGCAGTTGTAGGGAATAGAATTTCTTTCTAGGCCAGTCTTTTCATTTTCTTCTTTTTCCTAATCACGGCTCTCAGCCAATTCCCACTCCTCTTTCCTATTCACTGATAGTTCACACTTTTTTCTTTCCTTCCTAATTTTTCTGTGTTTGCTTTCCTGCTTTTCTGTAGCTCAGGAGAGAAAATAGAGACCTTTATTGCCCAAAGTCCCTATTTCTCATTTCCCGACTCTTAACTGACTACACATTGTCTGCTTGCAGTTTCTGTATCTCCCCCCTCCCCACCTGTATTTCCTGAGCATCTCTAAGGACCCAATTTCCTTTGATGTTGACTTCCCAGGTAAAGACTTTCAGAATGAGATTTTTCTGCATCACCTTTCCCCCAAACAAAGTCCACTCTATTTACACCAGACTAAATTCCTTCAATTCCTTCTCAACCAGCTGGGCTGCAGAAGCATTAATATCTGGACTGAGTAAAAGATCTCCATGGGGGGAAATCTGTCTTCCTTTGACCTGCAAAGTTAGTAAACAAGAAAACTTAACTCATCCAAACATTAATCCTGTTGGTTCGATGTTTGAATGTTACTTTTGCAGACACAGGCAGGCTACAAAAACAGGAGAGTTATCAATCTCAAGAGGCTGTGGTGTATTTATGAAATATATGAAGTTTGGTAGGCAAAGAGTTAGTCCTGCCTATTTGACATAACTGTGTCCCTTGAAGATTCTGTTCAGGTTTTTATTTGTGGAATAAGACCTTTACTTTAGAAAGCAAAATGTTTCAGATGTGATTTATGTGCAAAAAAGCCATTTACATTATTTTATATAACTGCCTTGCGTCCATCAATCATTACTTACCTTTCTATTTATTTTTGTCCAATCTCCAATTTTTTTTCATCAATCATTATGCTTTGCTTTAGGGAACTGAACAACATACTAAACATATTCAATATTTAGTGCCAGAATCAATTTTGCTATCTTAATGGAAACCATCTTCTCTGATCTTAAAAGAATAAGATATTACTCCTTGAGCCGCTCCATAGTATTATGAGTTATATAAATGTGAAAAAATAAATAAATAAATAAATAAAACAAAAAAATATTCAGCATTGCAGGTGCTGATTGTATAAGCTGCATCTCAGCAGGACAACTAACTATCAGAGAGAATGCACACTGCTCGCATCTCTGATGCTACTAAGGTTAATGCTACTGTACCCAGTTTTTTCTTTAACTCCTTCCCAGCAGTATTGTGGGCACATTATTGACGGCTTAACTGATAGCTTGATTCATCACTGTGAAGTTACCTCAAATATTATTGTGTAGATGGGATGATGAAAATTGTAAATCAGACTTAAATCAATCCTCTATTTTGATCTATCATATGGGAAAAAATGAGGAGTTGAGTAGCATACAAGTTTAATTTATTGTTATGTTGGTAGCACAGTCAGCCAATGTTTGATACTGGATTTGATATTTTATCCACCTATCAAATCCTTCACAAGGATCTGGGATAGAAGGATGTTGTTTATTATTATTATAGGCATCACTCAGTCCTTTCATTGTTTACGGTAGTTTAAGGATCAGCGGGAAAGATGAGCAAATCCATCAAATTTGATTCCACTCAATTTTTTTTCTTCATACTTCTTAAATTTATTCTGTTCCATTTAGTCAAGAATTTCCTCCTATTTTTTTTAAGAAAATACATTGAAAAAATATGAATAATATCTTTATAAACATTTCTATTCAAATATGCATTTTGGTGCACTTTTCCTCATATAAATATGTTTTCAGAGTTCCTAACCCTATAAATCCATAATTGAGATGTGCAAAACTTTTTTTTTAAGACAAGCATCCTTTTGAAATTGCTTCCTACCCCACAGTCCCATTTCTAAAGAACATAGAATAATAGAGCTGGGAGGAACCTTAGAGGTCTTCTAGTCCAACCCCCTGCTCAATCAGGAGATATCATTGCAGACAGATGACTGTTCAGTCTTTTTTTGAAAATATTCAGTGATGGAGCATCCAGAACTTCTGAAGGCAAGTTATTCCATTGGTTAATTGCTCTCATCGTTAAGAAATTTCTCCTTAGTTCTAGATTGCTTCTCTCCTTGTTTAGTTTTCAACCATTGTTTTTTGTCTTGCTTTGGAAAATAGTTTGATCTCTTGGTATTTGTAGGAGCCCCTCAAATATTGAAATAGTCCTATCATGTCCCCCTTAGTCCTTCTTTTTATTAGACTAGACACACCCAATTTCTGTATCCATTCTTTGTACGTTTTAGCCTCCAGCCCCCTAATCATTATTGTTGCTCTTCTCTTCACTCTTTCCAGAGTCTCAACATCTTTTTTATATTATGATGACCAGAACTGGATTCAGTATTCCAATGTGGTCTTACTACATTGCTTGGTACTTGGTAAAGCGGTACTAGAACTTTACATGATCTTGATGTTGATTCTATCCCTCTTATTAATGCAGCCCAGGATTGCATTGGCTTCTTTGGCTGCTGCCACATACTGTTGGTTCAGATTTAAGTGATTGTCCACTAGGACTTCAAGATCCTTTTTGCAGTTACCAATGTTAAACCAAATTTTACCTAGTCTATAGCTATACAGTTGCTTTTTCTGACTTAAGTGTAGAACCTTATTTTTATCTATATTGAATTTCATTTTCTTAGATAGGGCCCAGTGTTCAAGTCTGTCAAGATATTTTTCAGTCTTGAGCTTGTCTTCTGGGGTGTTGGCTATTCCTGCCAGCTTAGTGTCATCTGCAAATTTGATGAGTTCCCCTTCAATTCCCTCATCTAAATCATTTATGAAGATATTAAAAGAGTATTGGGACTAAAATGGAACCATGGGGTATCCCACTGTTTACTTCCCTCCATGTGGATGTAGTTCTGTTGAGGACTACATATTGAGTCAGCCAGTTACAAACCCACCTGGTGGTGATGCTGTCTATCCCACATTTTACTAGCTTGCCAAGAAGTAGGTTGTGGTCTACTCAGAGGTGGGCTTCAAAAATTGCAGCAATGGGTTTGCGGCCCGGTTGCTGGGTGAGCATGGCCATGGTGGGCATGGCTTAGTCGGCCTCCTGCACCACGGCGGGGGGTGTTTTTGCCATCCCTGGGCTCTGGATGCTTTCCTTGAGCCTGGGAGGGCGAAAACTGCCTCCCTGGGCTCCGGAAGCCCTCCGGAGGCCAGAAATGGGCCAGTTTCCAGCCTTCTGGACCCTCCAGGAGACCTGTTTTTGCCCTCCCTGAGCCTCCGTGTGGGTCCTGAACTTACTTGCATCCAAAACGGGCCGCGTGGAGACTCCTGGGAGGGGTGGGGTAGGCAGGGCCAGCCAGGGGTGGGATTTGCCGGCTCGCTGAACCGGTCATAACATTAGCTACGGGTTCGCCCAAACCTGGGGGAACCCGTAGCAGCCCACCCCTGGGTCTACTTTATCATTTTTTTTACTGAAATCTAAGTATACTATGTCCACAGTGTTTAGTTGATCTACTAATTTGGTCACTTTGTTGAAGAATGAAGTAAGATTTGTTTGGCACAGTCTCTTTTTGAAGAACACATGGTGGCTATTGGTTATAATCTTATTTGCTTCTAGGTGTTCGCAGATTTGTTGCTTAATTATCTTTTCCAAGATCTTCCCAGGTATTGATGTCACACTGATTGGTCTGTAATGCTATAATTCTGCAGAACTGGGAACATTGCTTTGCTTAATTTCTGGAATGTTTCTACATACTCAATATAGTTCCAAAAATTAGATGATTATAGAATAAGCATTGCACCCCAATGAAGTGAATTATCTGGCATTCAAAAAACCACAGCATGAAGGTATTCTCACACTGCCCTATAGTACAAAGATTCTTATCATAAAACATGATTTTGGTATAGCTGTTCTTTTAATATTTACATCTCATGAATTTTGAACTGTAGTACAAGAGTTCAGAAAAAATGTTGACACTAGTCTGTAAATCCAAGAAGTGCAGATTAGGTAAATTTACTTTAAAATATGAACCAAATACATTTCTTTTTAACTGAAGAAATCTTCATAGAGCCTAAATTAGAATCTGTTTAATGCCAATTTAAAAAAAAAACATGAAGCAGAAAATAAAAACCACATATTCTTGCCTTTTTAAGATAATGGCTAGGCCTCCCTGATCATACTTCACTGTCCAGTGTTTTCAATCATACTGCATTATACGAACCCCAACTAAAAAGTGTTCTTATCTATTTTGGTGTTTTCTTACTGTTCTAACCTTGGGAAGTTCTATATAGCTTTGTGTGTGGCTTCCTCTTAGCTCCCTTACTAGATGTGTTAGAATTCCTTTGTATTTCCCTGCTGAATTTTTTTTATTATTATTTTTTTTACATTTATATACCGCCCCATTCCGAAGACTCGGGGCGGTTTACAGCTTATAAGCAATACTCTTACATCAGTATATTAATCCCATATATTTGGGGAAAGGACAGAGCTCTGGGATATTCACCTTAGCGGGCATTGCTTAAACAGAGTTAGGATAATGCACAATTTCATTCTTCCGTTGTTCATCTCAGAGATAAATACTATTTATTTATGCTTCTAAGTTAGAAATCATGATTAGTAGAGTAAGATCCTTTTATGCAATGTATATTTCTGAGCTAATATGATGCAGTCTACGTGACCTTAAGACTTGTATCTCCAGAGTCCTGTTGTTAATTTTTTGAGGTATTTGAAGTATACTCCAAAAGAAAAGGAAACCTTCATTAAGCAGGTTTATTTAAACCAAACCTTGCACTAAGGTCCAATATTCTGTACACGTCCACAAATCGTATTCACAAAAGGAACCACCACACTTATAAGACAAATTATGAAAAGTATGTTAGGATTTCTAAATACAAAGTACAACTGGGTATAATTCTTTAGTGTTTGTGACTATAACATTCTTCCCTATTTCTCATTTCAAATCTGAGAATGAGTTATGTGTTAAAGTCCTGAATGGTTTCATGTTCTGTCCTCTTCAGTTTTAAATATTTGATGTACTGTATTCTCTGAAGTAAAAAGAAGCAAGCCCTCATTAAGCAGGTTTTTTTTTAGAAAAATAGAAGACAGTACAAAAAGAAAGAAAAGGTGATAATGCAATGTGTAAAAGCAATAGAAAGTAATTTGAAATAGATATACATAGCAACTAAGCAATTGAACATTGATTATATGGAATAATATTCAGACTTTATGTCAGTAAAGATACATTTCAAAAGCAGAGAGTAACATGATCTTCAGTTCAAGATTTTATATATAGAGTAGCAATATCTGTCAAAGATGAACAGTGTTTTTAGGTACGCTCTTTCATCAACAATCTAAAGATCCTCATCAATCCATAAATTCCAAGATTCAATATTACACCACTTTTTAAGCTTTGTTCTCCCCAAATCATTTTACCAACAGTATGAATATTAAACCAAATGAGGCAATCACAGAAGAAATAAAAATTATCTGTATGAAAATCTCCAATACATAATACTACTAGCCCCTAAAGGAGTTGACATCTAACTTCTGAACATATATCAAAAGTGGTTTTTTATTTTGAAAAAGCAACTGGGTTGATTTTTTTGAGGAAAAACAAGACATTTCACTTCCTATCCTGGAAGCTTCATCAGTGAGATGGAAGGACAGTTATTGACAGTTGAGATTAGTTGGTGGGAGGGGGAATGATAGGTTCTGACAGGATGGGGTGGTGGTGGAATGGAAAGATTGTGTTTTCTTTTGCAGTCAACTGGTTTTAACACTCTCTGAGAGCCATTGTGGTTATTTGGGGTTTTATCTGTGACTTCAGGGTCACCTGGATCAGAGGTATGGAATATTCTTGGGACAACCAAAAGGTCTGCATTGTAAATTGGGGATAGGTGGTGTTTTATTCCCCCATTTTCTGTTCAGAGAGGACTGCTCAATGTTAACATAAATGGCCTCTTTCTAACCTCTTTCAAACCAATGGTTCTCTCTGTTAAAATGTGGACTTTGCTGTCTTCAAAAGAGTGATCCTTATCTTTCAAATGCAGATGGACTACGGAATCTTGTCCTGATGGGTTAGATCTCCTATGTTGTGGCATGTCCTTGTGAAGTGGTTGCTTTGTTGCACCGATGTACAAATCTGCATACATCTCACTGCATTGTATTGCATATACCATATTGCTTAGTTTGTGTCTAAGTGTTTTATCCTTGGAATGGACAAGTTTCTGTCTTAATGTAGTCTTGGACTAAAAATATACAACTATGTGATGTTGGTTAAAAATCCCTCCTCAGCTGTTCAGATATTCCAGCAACACATGGAATGACAACGTTGTTTGTTATTCTCTTCCTTGTCTGTAGTGCAGGAACTTAGGCTGAATCTTTTTTTTTTGGGGGGGGGGGGATTTGATGACGGTCCAGTTAGGATAGCCATAAGTTCTGAGGGATTCTTGATGTGTTTTAATTATTTTCCTTTTCCCTCGTTACTGGTAGGCAAACTTTCAGCCTGGTGGTGTAAGGTCATCCCAATTTGTGTTACAATGGGTGGTGAGAATTAAGATGCAAATACTAATCAGTGTGTGTTGGTTTTCTGTAAACTTCCATGATAAGGCTTCTGTCTTCCTTAATATGCACAGCACAGTCCAGGAAAGTCAGATTGTTTTCCTTAATATTTTCCTGTGTCAACTTAATGTATCTGTCCACAAAGTTGATGTGTTTGGTGAAGAATTCCACTTCCTGTGTTTTAATCTTGACCTAAGTATCATCCACATGCCTGTACCAGTGAGTTGGTAAAATTCCTGGGAATGAGTTTAAAAACCACTTTTGATACAACTCTGAGCTGGATGACTGAGAATCTTCATAGACATTTCTCCTGAACACTTGTTGAAATGTGCAATGAGCATGAAAAGAATCAATTGAAGTTGTTCACCTTAAAATCCAAAGATACTTATGTAACACCCAAGGTTCTTGATCTGCTAAAATAATATAAAGTTCTTGGAATTTCAATATTAATAACATTTCTGCTGTCCATTAAAAATAAACCATGAAAATCTTCACCAACGTGTTTCTAATAATACAAGTAATTTGTACATAATTACTTACGATGTTTATAACTTTTTAAGATGTTGTTTACGCATTGCAGCCAAAAAGTGTTTTAATCAAATACACTGCCATTAAGCAATTCTAGGCAGCCCTAATTTTTTCAGTTAAGGTAACATTACCCTAGGCTAGAACTTGCTTCTACCTTCTCTTGCTATGAGAAAGTAATGATGTGTTTGTTAAAAAAGACACATTGACTTATCTTTTATAGATGAATTGAACACATTACTTTTTTGGCCTGTGAGACTAAATGCTGTGTCTAAAATTCCAAAGACCTTAGAGGGCAGTTCTGCATGCGTCATGCATGGAAGACTCATGTTTCACAGAGTTGTAAGTAGATTTGGTCTGATTTTACATGCATTATTTCTCCACATTCTTGCAGTGATGAATGGCATAAAGCCAGGGAAAGTGACCTATTCTGAAATCTGCAGAAGGAAGATATGCATGACTGAAGCTGCGTAAAGCTCCCAGTAATCTCTGATAGGATGAAGGATAGCAACATCACCAAGTAAATCTTTTCTTACAAAATAAGTCTGGAAAAAATTGCCAGAATAACAAAGACATCATAGTAGGAATCAAAAGGGAAAGGATCTCTTCCACCTCTTTTAGGTTACAATTATGAGCAAGATCTGCAAGGCTAATGCTATGCAAATTGTCTTGAAGAAAGCCTGCTTCATTAGCAATCTCTTTACTAAGGCACCTGTTTTGCTCAGATCATGAAAAGGAGGCCTTCCCCTTCTTCCCCATCGCTTTGATAATTAAATGGCTTCATTTTCATGTTAATATCCAAATTTTAATTCCTCCTCCATATCTTCCAAGCATATTCAATGCAAATTGGTTCATCTACTGAAAGCAATTTGCTAATTGACTTGGTAAAAGTTACATTGTCAGACTACTTTAATAAATCAGATTGCCTTGTTAAAAGTTCTTTGTTAATGGCTTCTGAAGACATCCAGAACACAGAAAATTGCCATGGTTTTCATGAAGAAGTGCTAATGCATAAGCTCTGGTATTGAACAAACTAGAGCAAGCTGGCAATCACATTAACAAAGGATATGGGAAATATTAACGTCCTCTCATTAGATGAAAATGTTCTCCATTCTTCCAAATCATTATTCCACTTGGACAATGCTTCACTTCTTCTTCACTTTCTCTTTGTGTACCTCCTCAGGATATTTGCAGATAATCACATTTACCTTTCTAGTTCTGTAGAAAGTTCTAGATTTCTACAGAACTAGTGCTGTTCTACCACCTTGAAAAGAAAAATACCAATAGGATGCATTTATACAAAGAGAGTTTAAAAAACATCAGCACACACAAGAATCAAATGTTCTTCCTATTGCTCCTCTCCTATCGTAGACATAACTACCCTTCAAGTTCAACCATAAATTTGTGCATTAAGCTATTACAGTTTATTGTCAGCAATCAGTAATGACCATTCCAACAGAACATTTGCTGCTTCTCAGCAGAAAATTCTGTTGAATTGCTGGCAGCTGTAATGAGTAAAGTTTTATGAATCACTTCTGGGAAATCTCCAGATCCAAATTAAGGATTCCCAAAATTTAATCTAAACAGAGAATTACAAAATTACAGCTCTGAAAGGGACCTTGAAGATCTTCTACTTTTGTATTGTGGTGACCCAAACTGGATGCAATATTCTAAGTGATATCTTACCAGTGCAGTTTGAAACAGTACTGAAGCTCCATTACTATTCCTCTGTTGATGTAGCGTAGGATTGCATTGGTTTTTATGGCAGCTACAAGAGCTTTGAGTCACCACAATTAATCATAGTCATCTATCATGGGGGAATGCCTTCTCTTGCCCTCTAGAACAGTGATCCTTCATAGAACCCTAATACTCCCATTCTGATGATATTCCAAAAGCTATTGAAACCCTAAATATTCTCCCTAACAAGATAATTAGTAAGGCATGATAATTAGTGAGCCCCTGTAAGATTTTGTTCTGTTCTGCATGAGTTTTTTTTTATGTAGGTATATCATCTGTTCCTTTTTTTTTAATTCTGGCTTTTTGTTATGTAAAGCACCTAGAGTGGTTGGTTATATATAAATAAGCATATTTTTTAAAAAAAATACAAATATAAATAAATGTCATGCACACAGAAAACACCAGAATAGGTCAATTTTAATACAATATTAAATAGAATAGTGTTCAGTGTCCATTGCCATGGTTATATCTGCTATCAAATGATGATTATTGAATGTCACATATATGACAGTCCTGATTACTACTGGGTGCAGCTCTAGAATATCATCAGATATTGACAGTATGTTTGATATTTCTAAAAAATTATTACTGTATTGAGAGAGAATCACTGGATAAATAGTGCTATTATATTCAAAATGTTGCCAAATATTTGTGGAATCTTTAGGAAATTCATAATAATAATTCATGAGGAAGCATATATAGTTAACTTGGTATATATTGCTCTGTCCAGAGCTAAAACAAACTTTTCATATTCAATTCATTTAAGTGATTTTAATATTTTTTAATAAGTAAATTGGACAAAACAAAGTAATTTATACTCTAATAACCCTCTCTTTTTGCTGCTTTGTGATGTCAAGCCTATAAATATAATAAATAGCAAAGCAGAGATTGGACACATGGATTGATAATCAACAAATACCTCTTCCTGGAATCAATAAGCTAACTCATTTGCTTTGTAATAGATTGCAATTTTGCAGGTATGATACCATCTAGTGGCCATTTTTAACTTTAATTTTTAAGAGGAGTAGTAAACAAGAGGAAAGGGGCTGTTGTTTGGTTCATGCAGAAGTTCAGATGTGTCTTTTAGTGGCTGTTATCCCTATTTTTCCCAACACTTCTATTTTTTTTTCTATTACTGCATAAAATCTGTTACTGAAGAGCAAGTTAACAGCACATTTTGTATGCAGTTATTGTATAATTGATTCAAGGCCACCTCAATATTCCTCTATCCCAGGGCTATCAAACTTGCAGCCTGTGGGTTGGATGCGTCACACGCTGGCCACGCCCATGCCCGGTTCAAGTGAAGGGGAAAAAAGGTCCCGGTGCATCACATGACGAAAACGTGAGTTTCACACCCCTGCTCTATCCTGTCTGAAATTGCAGCACAATCACTTTCTTGACCACATGCCCCTGAAAAATGAGGTTGCAGATGGGAAGAAAACTGTCCCATCTCTGCCCAAACTACCCGATTGGCAATGGGGCCAGCAAAATAGCCATACTGAGTAGTGAAACAACCTAGACTGTTGGGACAAATTCATGAAGAATCTGGGGGTGAGATGGACTGGAATAAGAGACCCCCATATTAAAACAAATAGAGTTTCCAGCTGTACTTGAAACCATCTTTCTTGAAAAGTAAGCTCAGCTGCAAACAATCCTCTTGCCTAGCGAGGACATACCTTTTTGTTTTGACAATAGTTGTCAAAGGATATACACAAGAGATGCTAAAGAAGCACACATTTCAAAGTAGAAGGTTTTTTTTTTGTGTGTGTGTGTGTGCATGTGCATGTGCGTGCAATGAATAATGTGTTGACACAATAAGAAGAAAAATGTCTCTTCAGCAACACTGGTCATACTTATCTTTCATCAACAGCACTAATTGTCCCAGGAGCGTATTTGGAGAACAAGTGCAAAAAGGCTGGCACCAATAAATTCACCCCCAAAAGAATTGTAAAATGAATTAATAATCTAAGTATGATGTATTACTTTGTATTTATTTATTTTTTAACAATTCACTGCAAAAGTACCTAAGTAGTCTTTTTCTGAGGACTGTTCCATAGAAGGGCTTTGCACCATTTCTGGATTAACGCTGGCCTGGCAAGCTGTTATGGCTGCGTTGGGTATCAGACAGTGTGTTGGGAAGACAAAGGGTATCACTAGGAGAATGTTTCTGCTGCTGGCACAAATCTATTATCTCCGTTCTAGATTCGCAGAGATGGTGGAGTGCTACCCTGGAGGAAGGAGGCACAAGAGACATGACAGGCAGGAAAGGAGGTGGGAGAGAATACAGGAAGCAGCAGAAGCTTCAGGAAGAGAACTAAAAAGAGTGTTTTGTGTGCCTGGCCTGAGAAACACCAGCTTCAGAGGCAGCTTCTTATTTCCTGCTGCTTCTTTGAATCTACTGACTCCCAGTATTGAATTGCACAGAACCAGAAGAGAAGTTACTGATAGGAGCAGATGTTGTATCTACTTGCTCTCTGCCTACACATTTGTCTCCTTTGCTTGTTGGAAGCCACCATAAACAGACTAGAAAAGCAGCTATGAATAAAAGAAGAAAACTCTCTCTCTGAAACAGAAAACATGTGACGGATGGTGCCTAAGGAGGGGGAGATGGTGGGATAGACTGCAATGAAGAGGGAGTTTTCCAGGAAGGAGGGAGCACATTCCGGGGAGGAGGGGGGAAGAGAGGCAGTGAGACGAGAGGCAGCACAGACCGAGACAGAGGAGACAGAAGAAAAGAGTTAGGATAGCCACTCCCTAGAATGTATCTGTTAGGGTGAGAGCAGTAAAGGTTTAGTCTGGCATGATTCTGTTTATTAGGTATAGGCAAATAAAGAAGTGAACTTTGGCTAGATTGTTCTATGTTATTCTTGGGCTGGTCTTGAGGGGGATCTAAAAGGAAGCAAGAGAGGTTTATTTTTCCCTATCTTAAAAGTAGAAAGAAGGTGTACTGAGACATACATCACAGATATTGAAACCTTTTGAAGATACATGGAGAGTAAGTAAGAATGTGGTGGAGACACAAGAAATGGCTGCTGCTGAATTTAGTTCCTTAAATCTAAATAATCCATAGCTGTAAACCCATTTAAGTAGCACTTAAGGATTATTTTATATGGTCACAGCATATGAAAAACATTATGGTCCCTAAAGGCAATAAATTAGCTATTTTTACCCAACATATTATTGGCATGAAATATCCAGGTTTCAAATCTTATCATGCCAAGGGGCTACAACTTATGTTCACTGACTATGTCCAGCAAAATGCTGTATACTTAGATTTCAGTAAGGCATTTGACAAGTAGACCACAATCTACTTTTTAGTAAGTTAGAAAAATGTAGGATAGACAGCATCACCACCAAATGGATTTGTAACTGGCTGACAAACCATACTCAACAAGTAGTCCTTAATGGTGCTACATCTACATGGAGGGAAGTAAGCAGTGGGATACCTCAAGGATCTGTCTTAGACCCATTACTCTTCAATATCTTCATAAATGATTTAGATGAGTAAATAGAAGGTGAATTCATCAAATTTGCAGACACACCACGCTGGCAGGAATAGCTAACACCCCAGAAGATAGGCTCAAGATCCAGAAGGATCTCAACAGACACGAACACTGGACCCTACCTAACAAAATTAAATTCAACAGTGACAAAAAAGTAACGTTCTATATTTAGGCAAGAAAAATGAAATGCACAAGTATAGAATAGGTGGTGCCTGGCTCAACAGTAGTAACTGCAAGAGGGTTCTTGGAGTCCTAGCAGACAACCACTTAAGTACTGTACAAGCCAGCAGTGTGCTGCAGCTTCCAAAGAAGTCAATACAATTCTAGGTTGCATTAACAAAGGCACAGAATCAAGATCATGTGAAGTGTTAGTATCACTTTATAATGCCTTGGTAAGGCCACACTTGGAATATTGCAACCAGTTTTGGTTGCCATAATGTAAAAAAGATGTTGAGACTCTGGAAAGAGAGCAGAGAAGAGCAACAAAGATTATTAAGAGGCAGGAGGCTAAAACACATGAAGTACAGTTGCAGTTATTGGACGTGTCTAGTCTAGTGAAAATAAGAACTTCAAATGATATTATAGCAGTGTTCCAATATTTGAGGGATGCCACAAAGAAGAGGGGGGGTCAATCTATTTGCCAAAAAACCATAAGGCAAGACAAGAAGCAATGGATAGAAACTAATCCATGAGAGAACTAACCTGGAACTAAGGACAAATTTTTGACAGTTTGAACAATTAATCAGTAATGGGTGCTCCAGCACTGGAGGTTTTTAAGAAGAGATTGGACAGCCATTTGTCCAGAATAGTATAGGGTCTCCTGCTTGTGCAGGGGGTTGGGCCAGAAAACCTTTAAGGTCCCTTGCAACTGTGATATTTTTAGCCTCAAAATCCAAAATGCTGAATACTGCTTCTTTTGCAAATTCTTCCAGCTATAGTAAATGATATATTTTTCTTTACTTTTATTCAAGCTTCATATTTTATTTATCTTAATCATTCAACATATGAAGCAATAGACCAATAAATAAAGCATTAGTGATCTTTTGAGGTTTATTCTTGGGGGAAGTAGCACCAGCAGCAGTATTGGCATTGATTCTACACACTTATTTTAAAGCATTGCATGAAACTAAAACAATTCTAAAACAAAACTCTACAAGCAATAGTAGAATTCCTAACCAATAGTGGAATTCAAACCATTCAGAACTGAAGAATGAAATTAGGATGGTGTTTGTAATTATGATCAATATTTCTCATAGAACAACCAACAGCATCTCTGACTGTAAACTTGGAATTATCCAGCATATTTTAGTAAACTACTAGATGCAGAAGATATTTCAGATGATTTTGAGTCATACAAAAAAAAGATGTTATTTTAGTTATCATACATGGGTGTTAACGTTGTTTCTTATATTTAATGAAGCTAGTGGCGCCTGCAACAAATATAGTCAGTGCTCCTGTGTTTGGGCTTCCAGCTAGTCACCAATGCTATTTTCAGGATAGGTGTACCGGCATGCGGGAATAACCTTGAGAGATAGGATAAAGACCCAGCCTATTCTGAAAAGAGAAATCTGAGTCCAAAGGAGGGATGGGATAGAAAAAGCTCCTCAGAAGGGGCCCTCTCTAGTTTTCAAGAGAGTAAAATTAAGGAAGGGAAAGACTTGCAAGATCCTCTTAATGTAACTTTACAATCTCAGTAGTGGTGCTTGCTTGAGGCTTCTTGTCTGGATTATCTTAAAGGGCTGGCAATATTTCAGTTCACTCCTTCTTCTTAATTTCTCCTTTCATTCCTCCCACACCATGCCAGCATTCTGTGATCTGTGACTGAGTGGACAGTATGATTTGGGGGTATTTTCCATTTTTAGGATTTCCCCTCCCCTAAAGTATTTATGTTTGGGTGAGTAGAGATTGATAATTCTATGACTTCAAAACATGCATCGATTGTGTTTTGGATATAAGACTCTTTATTCAGAAAATGCTAATGATTAATATATATGGGGGGGGATTCCTAATGGCTGAAGAGGAAAGGAAAAAACTGGGAAAGGCAATGCCTCTATTCACATAATAACACATACCATGCTTGTTTTGTTTGTTTTATAATAATAATAATAATAATAATAATAATAATAATAATAATAATAATAATAATAATAATAATAATAATAATAATAATAGGTTGAAAACAAAGAGCTGGAAAACAGCAAATGCTTTGAAGCCTCCCAACTGATTCCAAATGAGGCACATTTCATGAAGTTTTAGTGTTTTATTTGACAGCAATGACCTTGAAATGCAATGCTAATTGCTCCAAGCATCAGGATGCAGAAAGATTCCCTTGCAGTATTGAGGTTCACCTCCAGACTTCCTTTTGTGATCCCCAAAGCTCAGCCAAAGGGACAACAATGCTTAATGTGTCCTGGCTTTTTGAGCACCAAATTACCAGGATCATTTTCCTCTACTGACAAGAAAAGAAAATATGAAAGGGTAATTATGACATCTTTCCCTTTGTTTTCATGGAATCTAAGCCCCCTAATTATCCAAACTATTTATGGAGAAGGTTTAGGAGCTAACAGATGTAATGTCTACCTCTTTGTTTCCCAGAGGCTCCATAGTTACAAGGTTCATTTCAGTAATCCCAGATTATTGTCTCATTCCAACCTCCCTCCCCCATCATTGAGTCCTTCCATTAACCTTCTTGTACTCAGAGTCCTTTTGAAAGAAAGCCATGGCATTTATCTTGCTACAATGGTGCTGAAGCAATGAACCTATTAAGAATGGTTGCTTCCAGCGCAGCAGTTGTGGACGTGGAGAACAAGAATTATCCCTCTTACTCAAAACTTTAGCATGCACTTTATACTGATCTTCACCATCGATGAAGTGCAGAATGGCTTTCACAGTCTCCTGCCAGGTGATGGCAGTAGTTTTGCAAAATTGGGCTGCCTAAAAATGATTAAACCAACCTGTGTGGTTGTTAGAAGATATAAGAAAGTAACTGATACAAGGTTAAATCCATTTTTGAGCTTCCCTATTTGGTGACTTTTTAAATTTAATCTTTCTTTGTTTTGCTTTATTCTATTCTTTTTTTTATTTTATTCTGGTTTGGGGGTGGGTTTTGTTTTGTTTGGAGTTATTTTGTATTCCATCATACTTTTCTTTTCTTTTAGCAAGGGGAACATAGTTCAAAACTTTAGAAGAAGGTGAGGATATAAGGACTGTAAGTTATATGGATAAACAAACAACAAACAAAGAGGAAAAACACCATATTTAAACATAATGTGGGGGGGTTGTTCCATTTATTATTAAAATAATAATAGTAATGATAATAAAAGTCCATTGAAAAGCCTCTATTTTGGTAGATCAATGTTATGATGTTGGGAAGGGCCACAAGGTAAGTCCATGACTTATATCTATATATCTGCTGTACATTGGTGTATCACAGTGATTCATGCTCAGGAAAGAAAAGTATAAAAGCAATTGATAATTTATTAGAGATTGGCCTATGCAGTTTAGCTATCTAATTGTAGGAAGCAGGGATATATGTGGGGAAACCTGAAATTAGCAAGGCAACATATAATTTAGAGTGAGTTCATTTCCTTCTCATAATCAAATATCAAAATCTTTTAGAAAGTAATAACTTTTTTAAAAAATCCTGGAAAATCAGAACTTTTTAAGTACCAGCTTCATCCAATAGATGGCAGAAATGCATCAACTTTTTTAGTTTTTTTTTTTAAATGTCATTGTTTTCTTTTAGTAGGACATTTCCCCCTTAAACCTTTTAGACTGATATCTCCCAATAACGTATTCCAAAGCAATGACATCAGAGGAATAATCTGAAAATAACTGGTTTAAGGATTGGAAAATTAAGAGCTAATAAGCATTAGCAAGGCTCTCAATTTTACATGTCAATGAATAAATTATAGGTATAAATTATCTAATATTCAGTACAATATAACCTGCTGGAGAAGAAATTAATAGCTTCTAAGGGTGAGTTCATTCATCTGATTTTTCAAAAACTGACCTGATTAGGCAGACTGATTTTACTGAAAAGCATTACTGTAGACTACTGTAACGCCCTCTACATGGGGCTCCCTAACAGGAGCATCCGGAAACTTCAACTGGTGCAGAATGCGGCCGC
>JANHFL010007697.1:40796-58656 GCA_032468155.1 Oxyrhabdium leporinum
TAGTTCTAGGTTGCTTCTCTCCTTGATTAGTTTCCATCCATTGCTTCTTGTCCTGCCCTCAGGTGCTTTGCAGAATAGCTTGACTCCCTTTCTTTGTGGCAACCCCTGAGATATTGGAACACTGCTATCATATCACCCCTAGTCCTTTTTTTCATTAAACTAGACATCCCAATTCCAGCAACCGTTCTTTATATATTTTAGCCTCCAGTCCCCTAATCATCTTTGTTGCTCTTCTCTGAACTCTTTTTACAGTCTCTTTCTACAACTCTTTTTACATTGTGTTGACCAAAACTGGATGCAGTATTGCAAGTATGGCCTTACAAAGGCATCCCTATCAAGAAAAGATGAAAAGGAGAGTAAGATGCAACAAAAAGGGCCAACTTTTATGGAGTTGCAGGGACATAGTACACACATTTCTAATTTCTAAAATTCTGTAACCTAAGCATTTTTTTCTTTCAATATATAGACAAAGATAGAGAGAAAGGAACTGACAAGGATCTAGTCAGTTTCATCCATTCCTGTGTCACTAAGAAAACAGGACCCAACTATATGTAGCTTGCCTGTGGGTATGTGACTTTCTCATTTACAAAGAAAACAAGAATAGTAAAGTTAAGTAGGATTATATCCTAGGCTTAACCCAGTGCATACATTTCTCCAAGACTCAATTTATACTCATTAATATTTGCCAGCTAGTGTTCAATAAAACCACCAACTGTGAACACAGTTATTTCTACTTTTTTGTAATGTACGTGATAACAGATGACTTTCATCACTCAATTGTAAAATAATGTGCACACAATTGTTGAAAGCCTTCTCTTGTTGATGCACTTCCTGAAAGGCACATGTGAGCACATGATATTGGGTAGTTATGTGAAGCAATGGTCATTCCAGGAGATGATGAAAAGAGATAAACCTCTTGAAGTTTTGTAAGTGTATGAGACAGCTTTATAGATAAATACCAAAAAAATGGAAGATCCCTGCCACTTTGTCTATTTAACCCTATTTTTCATTCTCTAAAAATATGCTGATATTTTTGCATGCATTTTTAAATTTAATGGAGCAATTAGAAAAGACTTCTCTTGGGTCATTCATCCCTGTTGATCATACTATTATCCTAAATGAGGAAAATAATAATCAAAAACTCAATTCACAAGCAAACATGGCGCTATGGAAAACATTGTTAAATGTTCAAATTCAAAAAAAGAAAGAAAGAGAGAAAAAGAAAGAAAGAAAAAGAAAAAAATGAAAAAAACTTTTTCTTTTACTCAATTACCTCAAGTCTGCTAAGTAGACAGCCACTTTATCTTATTCTTTTTAAAGAGCCGTTTGAAAGTCATCATTTATAAAGTGTCAGCAGAGAGAGGATTAAATCAGAGATTTACAAGGGAGCATGACTTTCATTGATGATGATGACAAAATATGCTCAGCGCATAAATTCCATGTTTGGAACGGCTCTGGAGATTTTAAGTAATTTACATAAGTATCTTGGAGATTTCACTGAATATTTGGAAATGGGATGCGTACCTTTAAAATAATAAATATCATCAGGATTCTGCCTCAGATCTGTCATTTCTTTTAAATAGAAACTCAGAAATTTTTGAACTTTAAATTTACATCTTGATCAAAATCTTTAACGTTCAATAAATTGAATGTTAATGTATTGAATGTTAAAGTCCTAAAATTGGTCTCGTGGATAATTGAAAAAACTGCATTATTGTCTCAGTTCTCTGAGGATAATCCTTGTTTTCTATACTGTTATATAAGAAATAGATATCTGTATAATGGAGCTGACAGAAGTAGCGACTGAAACTATAAAAAGACTTCTGTAGTTAAAATGGCATGAAAAGTAGAATTTCATAAATTGATCCACAAACACACACATAAACACATACAGTCCAAATATGTTTGTTTGTTTGTTTGTGTGTTTGTTTTCTATGGCTGTCATCTCAAACACTGAGTCTCGGTGGCATATATGGATTAAACAACAACGACAGCATCTGTATATAATCTATGATGCCCAAGGTTAAAACAAAAAACCCACATCAGAAAAACCACATCAACAGCAGACTGTGGTCTTCAAAGCCTTGTGGAATGCTAACAGGGTCAGGGCCATCCGGATTTCTAGAGAGATGCTATTACACAGGGCAGGGGGCATGACTCCTGGCTCTAACAAGGTGAGACTGTTTGATGGGAGAGACCCCAAGAATATTCTATTTGGTAGGCCAAGCAGAAACAATGAGAGAAAGGCAGCCTCAAGAGTAGCCTGGGCTTATATCATGTAAGACTTCAAGGTGATAACCTGCATCTTGAATTGCATCTGGAAACCTACTGAGAACCAGTGCAGCTCAAACACCAGTGGAGTCCTTGGTGCTCTCTGAACTTAACTCTTTTCATACAAACATTTCACTACCCAACTAGATAACATCTTCTAGCACTGAAGATGTTACTTTGCTGTGTAATGAAAACAAAACAACCAGGTTCAGAGAGCACCAAGGACTCCATAGTTCAACACTGAGATACAAATATTCTCTTCTACCAACATGTTTTTCTTCCTATGCAACATTTATACATGGGGCCTATAAATAGGTCTACTACCATATCCAAGACTGAGTAGAGACCCTTGGTCACCCAAAGAGACCAAACACATAATGCCAATATGTGGGATATGAATAAAAACTTTCAATTGTGCTTCCTAGCCAAAGATATGCTTAGCTGTGATTCATGCACTTAAATCAGATTAAGAGTTGTTTATATATAAACCAAATATCCTTCAGCACGAATCTGTATGTGAGCAGAATGGTTTAAAGTATTCAAAATTTACAGTGCTTCAGGGATTTAACAAAAAAATAAAAATTCATACTCATGCATTTTGTAAGAGCTTAAAACTCCTTTCAGATGATGAAAAGCTGTTTACAATTATTTCCATCTGCAGTTTTGGCTAGAACATTATGAAGTGGCTTCTGTAATTTTCAGATCTTATTAAATTAATTGTTTGTTTCCTTTGGAAACAGCATTTGCCAAGTTGAGAATCTCCCTGTAGTATGTAGTAAGATATGCTTATTCTATAGAATGAAGCATAAAATATGTATGGTATTTTTTTACAAATAAATCTAAAAAGTTTGTGCAATGGAACAACATTAAATCATAAACAGAAGTGACAGAATGAACTTGGCTGATCTGACTACGAAATGAGATTGGAAATATTTTTTTTAAAATCTTCCCCAGGAGCACATCTGTTAAATTTACATGAAATTTAATAGAATTCCAAATCTGTTTCAGAATTGAGCTGGCCTCTATCCTAGAGAAAACTGCTTCCACATCAAATGTGCCATAACAAAAAAGCTGTTTTGCTAACATTTCTCTAGAAATGCTGTACCATGTCTTCACACCTGGATAATGGATAATGCAACATAAGTCATTTAACTATTTCAGGTTTGCTTGGTGGCATCAGCATCCTAAAAAGATCAGACAAGGATGGCATCCAAGAAAGCCCAACATTTCACAAGTGCCATTTTGGGTTTTGTGAGACAAAAGAGCAACAAGTACACTGCAATTCAGCTATAGAAAGAGAAAAAAAAACAATGAACCATCTAAAGCCAGGGATATTCAGCATTTTTCAGGTTATGGATTCTGTGTTTTGTTTTTGGTGGGTTTTTTTAAAAGCCTTGGAATCAAGAAGCAAAACTGTAGTGGTAGAAAATTAATTGGCTTTGATTAATTGTCGTCTCTCACGGAATCCCATAAAAATCTCCTGGAATCCATGAGGTCTATGAAACACTATTTGAAAAACGCTGACCTAAGCTATGAAGCTCACATCTATAAATAAGGCTCTTGGGTCCTCTTGAAAGGGTTTGGTTTAAATTCCCAAGGATCTTGGTTTGCAGCTGGTCTGTTATTCATGAGGTCTGTGCATGTTTTAGCCATTTCAAGTACTGGCTTTAATTAATTTATTTTGAGAGCACTTTGGTTTTCCTGACCTTCCATGACACCTTCACATTTACATGACTTAAGGGAATAATTGTGAACATTAAATCAAATGGTTTCTCCTCACAATATCTGAGGATATTGTTTTACCAAAGCCCAGCTAAAAGTGAAAGAGTGAGTCTTTACTATAGGCCTTCTGAAACCCTTCTTCTCTAACCCAGCTGTATGTAGCTCAAGTTTTTTTCTCTAAGCCTTTTCTGACATCCTGCATACCCTTTGCCTGGCTAGATATAACATGCCACACTCTCCATTTCAGACGGTAGATTAAACACTGATTTAAAAGTACTCTTCCTCTCTGTCCTTGCCTGCTGAAACAAACTGAATAATGTATCCATAGCTTCCTGGACTGTCTTTTTGACTATCTGTGGTATGCAGAGTTAACTTCCCTTCCCTTCCCTTGTCAATTCGTTGTAGACACAGAAAATAGCAAGGAGCACCTTCCACCATAACATATAAGGAAGCGGGCAAACATAACTATAGGCCTCAGTGTATTTCAAAGGCTACAAGAGAAAATAATACTTACAAATGTATGATATCATAAGAAAGCAAAGTGATAGTGAGAAAGAAAAGGTTCCTGAAAATATATTGTCTGCTAAATAGTTGGATAACATTGCCTGAAATCCTCCCCCTTGTATCTCTGTAGAAAATTAATTCAAGTATTGACTAGGAACACATATTGATAATGAGCTGCCAGAAATCAGATATCTGTCCATGCAGGGCCTTCACATTTTATATTCTTGGATAGATCCTAAAATCCATTTACCAAGCTCCTCCTTCATCAAACTGCTCAAGATTTGGGAATTTTGATGTAGTACTCAATAGTCCAGCTTATATCAATATGTATGCTGTATAAAGATCACTGTAACTCATTAATAACACCTTAAATACTCTCCGTTTGGAAATGTAGTCTCTGAATTAAATTACTTTCTGAGAATTTTTCTCAGGGATTAGAATTTGGCGCTACCAATAAAGGACAATATTTGTAGCTCAGGGTTGAACTGTGGGCTCCTGGGTGTTCTCTGAGCTTGGTTGGTTTCTTGCAGCTGTTTCATTACCCAATTAGATAACATATTTAGCTCTGAAGACTTTACCTAGCTGGGTACCGAATCATCTACAAAAGAACACCAGCGATTTGTGGCAAATATTTTAACAACTGAATATCCCAATTTCTGGAATATTCTATTAGGTCAAAATGTGAAACTTTGGATATGAAGTCATATTGTCTATCATTTTTTAAAAAATGAAATTTCAAAATGCTTGGGAAATATATAAATATCATATAAAGCAGTTTCTATTTCTGAAAAGAAAGATGCAGTACTTTATTGTGGCCACACGAGAGAGCATGGATCTTGCTGGCAGAGATGTTTTTCAAAGTCCTATTCTTTTAGATTCTAAGACATTCTGCTTTCTAAAAAAAACTAGGCGTTTGCTTGATTGTTTTGATAATTAAATGTATACAAATACTTAATGAAATAAACAAACACCATAAGAATGTCCTTGAGACTTATAAAATGTTGGAAACACAACTGAATACATGCTTACTTCCCAGTAAATTTTTAAAACATTAATTGTAGTCTAAACTTACAGCAAGACATTGTCTATCCTCTAATTCAGATTCAGCAGCTAGGATCCATTGTATCACAAAGTCCCTTAAGTCATGCCACTCAACTGCACAATGCCAATTGAAATGTGACTGCTTCATTGAGAAAATGATGATATTTTGGCAAAAATCTTGTGTGGTTGAGGAGAGAAGATGGCATGGTCTTTTAGCCTCCAATTGTTACTGAAGTGTCTCCTCATTAACATGTCTCAATGGTCACTCAAATGGGACAGGGGACCAGCAAAGGGAAAAAAAAAGATTGTCAGGCATGTTTGTGTTGTGGAGAAAGGCTGTTGGTGTTGTATGTGAATACAACACTGTGCTCAAAGGAATAACTTAGAAAACCATTTCGTGTAGCAGTGAAGGTACTAGCATAGAAACCAGAAGACACTGAGTTCTAGGGCTAGGCCTTACATAGGCATGAAAAACCGGCTGGGTGACTTTGGGGCAGTCATTTTCTCTCACCCAACCCACCTCACGAGGTTGTTGTTGTTGTGGGGAAAATAGGAAGCAGGTGTATTAAGTCTGTTTGTTGTCTTGAATTGACTTTTAAAAAAAATCAGGATAAAATAACAAGAGCTCCCTGAATTTTTGTATCATTTTGCAAGAGTAATGGTTTTTTGATTCAGTAAACCTTAGTTTTGACCAGTCATGCTGAGAAGTGGGTTTCATTTAAAAGGGCAGCCAAGATTTTCTCCCAATCCAGCAATTTGTACATTGGTTTGCAATTGGTTCATTGTGCTCACAATGCCCACAAACATTGCCAGCAGAGGAAGCCAGCAAAGGAATAGAGAGCTCCGTTTCCCTGTGACTGGTAACGTTGCAAAGTCAGCCGGAAGCAATGGCATTTTCTTAAAGGTCCCACTTGAGACAGGTGATGTTTCTACTGCAAGAAACAAATATGGCCGTCTTCTGCAAAATTTACTTGTTCATTACATTTTCATAGCTGCTCATTTTATATTTGACTCTGGGTGGCATGGATAAAAATCATTTCAAAACAATTTATTTTTTTTAAAAAAATAAGATAAAAATCAAAACAAGAAAAACAAGAAAGAATACAGAATGGCAGCAAAGCATACAAAGAATGTATCAGTAAACTATCATGCAGCCATCTAGCAGACTCTATGCTTATCATAGGATTCCCCAAGCTTGTTGACCAACCCATGTTTTGAGGGCCTTCCAGAAAGGTCTCGGGGCAGTCTCACATTGGGAATGATGTTCCACAGGTGGAGCTATGACAGAAAAAGCTTTCTTTCTAGGTCCTGCCTGATGACATTCCCTGCCTTCTAGGTTGTTTGTAGAATTAATTATTCTTAGAGTGGACCCACCAAAATAAATGAAACTTAAATTGGTTGGGTTAGCTTAAGTTCCTGTTAGTAAACTCTTCAGGATTCAACCCAACATGGCTTAACACCAAGATAAATATCTTCCTTGAATCAATCTATTTGTTATTGCAAGGAACCCATTTTTATTTTGATTTCATATTCTACATAATAACAGGAAACATAACAGAATGCCTTTTGGCTTTTTACTTGGCAGTCAGACTATATAATGATCTTGAAGAGATTCTCTTTCCACGGTGTAAATTTGGGTGTAATCTAGTCTACATACTTTTGTAAGGAAACATAAAATCAAAGTGCTGTTTGACACGGCTTTTCAAGCTAGCTGTGTTTTCGTCTTTCTCTCCCATGCAGGCCAGTAAGACAGTGTTTTTACTTCAAGCTACCCATCATCTCCTTTTTTTCTTTCCTAATATTGACATATATAGTTTATGTTGTTTCTTAAACTATCACTGTTAATCATGTAGTCCCTAACTATGTTTCAGTGTTTGAGAAAAAGAGATTGCAGCCAATATGACCATTCTTAAAATCACTTTTAAGATCTGATTAATTTTACTTTTGAGTTTAGCTAAGCAGCTAAATCATTATCCTATGACAGAGATTAAGCTAGAAATTAATTCTGTATGTAATAAGGCTTCAAAATAATTATGATGAGAATACCAGATAATAAGTCTTCACAAATCTGGATAGTGAATGTTGCAGTACCTGGAGATAGCAGAACAGAAGAGGCAGAACTGGAGAAAATCACAAGGAATAAAGATCTGAAAATAGAAGTAGAAAGACTGGGGCAAAAGAAAGCAAAAGTACTACCAATAGTAATAGGTGCCTTGGGTACAATCTCAAAAATCACCACTTGAACCTCATTGGCAGTGACAAAATCATCATCCATCAATTGCCAAAGGAATTTTTCTTGGAACAGCTTACATCCTGCAACTGTACTTTTAACACTACCAAACAACAACATCTGCCTATCTGAGATGCTTGGGAAGAACTCACTTGGTGGACCTAAATGCCATATCCACTCTAAACATCTGGCTGACTATATGACCAACAATAATAATAATTTTTCTTTGTTACAATATGAAAATGATTTGCCATTGCCTTAAGTGCTAATCAGGTCTAAACCTGCTCAGTTGTTTTCAAGATCAGTCAAGGTCAGCTAAGGTGCTGTTATTACCTGCTTCAAACAAAAATACTAGATAAATGGAAATAATGTTAGTGAATTAGGCCAGGTCTCCATCAGTACTGACAGTTCTGATGAAAAGTAACTTTCTACAATCTCAGAGACAGTGATATTTTCTGAAATGAGTCAGTCACAGTATGAAACAAACAGGCACTTGTGTAGCCAGTCATTTGACCTCTTTCTTTGGTAAGAATGTGGGTGCTATTATCCATAAAGCCAATACTGCCCCGCCCATGCATATGAGGAGAGGCTAGTAGGCTGAGGGGCTGCAGAAATTTTTAAAGGAAAGGGAGGGGGAAATCCTCCCTCAATAGCTAATGGGAACTGAACATACTCAAAGGGCTTAACATGATATCTCTTCTTGGGAAAGTAGATATGAAGGGATCTTCAATAGGATTCTTGAATTCCGAAAAGGAACATTCCATTCTGCAATAATGTGTTGTCAGGAACTACTTGTATCTAGGTAATGCAGATGTTCCCATTGAACATACTAATTTTGCCAAGAGAATGAGTTTCTTGTGGATACGACAAGCAATCACTATACTTTGAATCCAAATGTGCACCTGGGAAACTATATTTTGGAAAGTCTTCTACTAGAAACTATAGACTTCTCCCATGCAGAAGAAAAGTTTGTAAAAAACCCCCCAACAAACCCTTAAAATATTTACAGCCTGTTAAAATTCGACCATGTGGACAATACTGCTGCATTGTTGCTTTGAGTAGGAGAGGAGGGGAGGGGAGGGGAGGAGAAGATAATTTTTGCAAATGTGTTTTCTACTGCCGTCTAATGTTGTAGGATTTAGTTTATGGAAGTTTGGGAACTATGTGAGTTTTGCAAAGCTACATTGACATTTCCTTGTAAAGGTATCATTATTTTTATTTTTTAAGCTTGAAAAAATAATCGAAAACTAACTTTCTTCCTAAAATATATGTTAGGATTTTGAACTGGAGGCTACTCTTTACATTGTGGAAGATTTTTCAAAGAAGCTTTATCTGCCATGTGGACCCTAAGACAATAATTACCTAAGAGGCCTGTGTCACAGAAGTCACTCTGCCTTTGATTTGGTGGCTCATCCAAGCAAGAAGCTTCTTACAAGAATTCTGCATTGGCTCAATTCTACTGAAGGACTATATGCTATATTACATCAGTTAACGAGGGTTCGAGGCCTGTTTTCACTTACAAATTCTTAAAGCTCACAAGCGGAAACTGAGGAGAAAGATGTGGCTGTAATTTACAGACCATAAAGTTTTGTAGGCATTATTCACCTCACTGACCTGGTCTTTAAACAACTTCATATTGAAACTACAAATGCTTTAACTATTGGCTTATTCTTCCTGTATCACATCTCCCTCAGGATGTTAGTCTGAGTTTTGAGATAGAACTTAGGAAGGTTGGGGATGGAAAGGAAATAAAAAATGAAAGTGCGTAACATAAACTAATATATATTTATATTAAACTCCAACCCAACACAAATAAGTTGCCATAAATAGATAAATGGATACTTTGTCAAAAGGAGCTGACAAGTATAAATTATTTCAGTAAGATCAAAGATAGCAGGCATTGTATATAAACAATACATAAAAGACAAGTTCATTATGGTTTCCTGCTGTATGGAGGTGAAGGTATCAATGGAGAATTTGGGGATGTAGCCCATTATAAAACAAGATCATGGAGTTATATCTCTGTATATTTTACAAAGGAGTTAAATTATGAGGTGAGAGCACACCCCAATATTTTTGTACCCCAGTAATCCAGCAAAGGCTGGGTAAGGTATAATCTGGAAATTCTATGCATTTCAAAATGTATATCTTACCATTTAAAAATATATAGAACTATAAAACAATTTACATAACAAACAGTACAAAAATTAATAGAAGCAGTAAGAGCAGATGAAAGTGAAATTAAAAATCATTTATGAAGTCGGGTCAATCAGCTTAGTAAAATAAGACTGATGTTCATAAAATGGGAAGAACAAAATGCATTTTCTAAGACAGTAAGCTCCAAAGCCCAGATTTGGTTGCACAGAAGACTCTTAGCAGGCCTATCTCAGACCTTGATGGACTGGGAAGAAGTCTTGCAGATGTTAACGCATGGACAGAAATGAGAGGAGATGCATTTTTAATACATTCTAGACCACGGGTGTCAAACTCACGTCATCATGGCGGCGTCACTTGACGTAACGGAACTTTTATTCCCCTTTGCCAAACCAGGTGGGGGCGGGGCCAGCATGTGACACATCTGGCCCACGGGCCATGAGTTTGACACCCGTTCTAGACTATACCATTTAGAGCTATAGAGGTAATAATAACTAGTGCCTGAATACAACAGAAAGGTCCACAGAAGTGGTCAAAAAGTCAAAATGGCAGATGCATCAATGAAATTAAAGCCCAACCCCATTTTGACATCAATGCAACACCTGTAATAAAAATTAAAAAGAGAGATGGCTTTAATTGCTTGATTTGTTTGCTTACTTGTTTGCTTATTTATTTATTTAATATGCCACTGATCTCACTGTCTAAGTGATGATAAAGATTTTAGAAATGTTCATAATGAAACTAAGGCAAGTATATTGACTAATCCAGTTTTCATAAACTTTGTCATGAGTTACCATTACTAAACAACTTGAGTATGGTCAGTATACTAATTTAACGTAATTTTCGCTCTATAAGACACGGGTGGAAATGTCTGTGCGTCAGTGCTGGTCCTTTGGTGAATAGCAGCTGGGCTGCGGTGGTGGGGTCCTTTTACAGTGCTGAACCCCGCCTCTTCTGTCTTTGTCATTGCCCGCCTCTTCTCTTTTCCTCAGTGCAGGAGTCAATAGGCACAACTGGCACATGAGAGGACACCTATCTGTAGTCTTCTCAGGCTCCGCCTGATATTTTTTTCTTGTTTTCCTCCTCTAAACCTAGGTGCGTCTTATGGTCAGGTGCATCTTATAGTGTGAAAAATACAGTAATTGCCCTAATTTGTGCAATATTGTTAAACATCAACTCATCACATCGACTGGGCTCACAAATTAGCCAAGTGCCTTTTACCTGAGTAAAATAATACCCAGCTATTTCCTGCAGTACAATTTTAGAATGCTAATTCTTACACCTCAGGCATGACTATAATTACAAGACCCTTGTAGTTGATTATTTTCATATTATTTAACATTCTTCATAAGGCAGAAATTAATTATTTTACTGTCTGCTTTGGAGAAAATGAGAATAGAAAATATATATTTACCTTCTCTCTTCCTGTCCTTGAGCTACAACACAAAAATCATCCACACCAACAATTACAATGCAAAGATGCAGATTCCATACCTCTCAATTATGATATTTTGCCACAACCAAGTGTCCCTTTGCTGAAGATATGCACTAGCACAGCATTTTACTGACAGCCTCTTGAATCAATGAAATAAGAATACTAAAAATATTTGAAACCACAGTAATCCCAGGAATTTAAAGAAGGTAGCATTACACAGACTATTAACTTTTTGGCATCTGCAAAAACCTAGCTTGAGCTGTCATCTTTGCTTGACCCTGAAACAACTTTCTCCATCCCTCTTGCCAAAATGTCAGCATTGGATATCTGGACCTGTCTTTTCCTTCCAGGAATGAAGGGAGGATCTTTCAAAACTGACTAGTAGACTTCAAGATGCAAAAGATTTGGAGAATCTGAGAAGCTATACTTTCAGAAGAAATCACTCTCTGTGACAGTTAGATGTAGATCTATGATAACTTTTCTGCTTACCTTTCTTTTCTTAAAAAATCTGTGTGATTTTCTTTCAGGGGGATGTTTAAAGTAACAAGCTGGATAGTCATTCATAAGGGATAGAATGCCTTACCACAGGAACATTGTTTTGACAAGTAACTCAAATAATACCTAATTTTGCAACATTCTTAGAAAAGTACCAAAGTGAAGAGCAGTCATATGTTTCACTCATCTAGAATTTACTCTACTCCAGAGATAGACGGGTGTGGGTAGGGGAGAACAAGTAAAAGAATCAGAGTAGGCACAATGTAATTGTTCTCAGAAAGGGCTATTCCATTTTTGGGGGGGAATAGGGAAATTAAGAATGGTTACCGCCATATCTCTTCCTTAAGCCCATTTCCTTACAGAAGGCTACCCATTGTGGTAGTGAGAAAATGATGAAGCCTGTACAAGTATAACAAATATGTAGCCACAAAACATTTATTATGCAATCTTCTATTCAAACTGATTAAGATATTTAAATACTATGTATGAATTTCTTATGACCAGTCCTTGTAGTTATAACAAGCACAGTGTCCTCATGGTCACAGGATCAAAATTCAGATGCTTAATAAACCTCATGTACTCACAACAGTTGCAGTGTCATCGGGTCATGTGATCACTATTTGGGACTTTCTCAGAGAGCTTTCAACAAGCAAAGTCCAGGGAGAAAGCTGGATTCACCTAACGAGCTCAGTGATTTGCTACACAACTCTCTTAACAAACACATTGCTCAGAGTTGGAAATTCAGGTTCCATAGTGATCATAAGTTGAGGTCTGCCTATATTCCAAGCCAGAGCCAATGTTTCAAAAGACATTATGTATAATTTGGGATAGCAACAGTCAAAATTAATCAAAAGTGAGGTTGGAAACTTATTTAGTGAGTATTAACAGTTTTTCCTTTGGCTATGAACTTAGACTTAGAACTTACAATAACTTTGTCACTTTGAATGTATATTAATCGGCATACATTAAAATGAAATTTCGCTGCATACAGCTCTCAAATGTTTGTCATGTGACTTTGTTTTCAAATGGTTTTCAGAGCCTATTAGGTCCATTATGTGATACTCTTCTATAAAGAGCAGTTTCTACTTGAGGGCCAGAAGGTCAGAGAAAAAACTAACAGGATCTACTAGAATCTTCAGATGACTTATCAAATATTGAGAATTTTCTCAAAGAGGAATACAAAAGGATGGCATGGGAAACTTCCTTTTCAAATGAATAACCAGAAAGCTTCTAAGCATATGATCAAACCAAAATGGGTACTAGGACAGGGTGAGGTTGGAGCCCAAGGTTTGTATGAATTGATTGACTGCCTGATTGAAGAAGGCAAATCAGGCATCTGATTTTGTTTTTCTTGTTTTTGCTTTTTATTATTACTATGAGCTGACTGGAGTTGTGTTTTACAAGATCAGTTGCCACATAAATCTTTTAATTAAATATCCTTTTCAGGACCATCACTTATCTCACAATCGTCATACCTCAGCCCACCTCTGGTTTTCCCCAAGTTTATTTCTATTTCAGCAACTCAATTTTGTTTGGAGTTGTACAACAGCAAGCATTACTACTCTTATTAAGCATTTAGAAGTCAGACATTCTTGTCACCTCTTTCAAATTATTCAAAAGATACGAATGTACATTTCTGTGGGTCTAGGACAACTCACCATGGCTAACACGCTGTGGGACAACTAGCCACGGGATAACTCATCACAGGACAATTCAAAGCTGTATTAATCTTTTCATTCAGATACTTTTATTATTGGTGACTACATTTTCATTGAAGTTACTATAATTCTTGTATTTCTGGACTGACTTTATTTTGTTATTATAGTCCAGGGTTCTACTGAAATTAACTTTTCGTATTTGTTCAATTGTGCCATGGTGAGTGGCCATGGTGAGTTGTCCCATTTCTGCCTCCCCCTATCCTATATTTATGATTAACATAGGGGAGCAGAATTCTTCGATTTCAGTATTTCTTTTTAAACATTCACTCTGGAGCTCTGTTATCCTGATGCTCAATCTATTCTAAGAAAACATCACTGAGCTTTAGCAAAGCAATTGGTGACCATCTGTTCTGAGAAAGTTTTGCTGACTAGACTGGACAATGGGAATGTGGTATACCAGTACAATCCATAACATTTCCCATAAATTGCTATTAACTAATTGTTATCCATGAAAATATGCAACTATTAAAAAAAAAAGATGAGGGGAGTTATGAAAAAAGCCATTCAACTTAAAACACTAACTAATTTTTCTGTGTTATGTTACTGTAAAAGAAGAAATTCTTTGGTGTGGTTCATTTACTTTTTGCAACCTCGTGGACCACAAAGAATTTTCATTGTGTTTTCAGATCTGAATAACACATTTGGCTTACTGCTGTCATCCCTCAGTCGGAAGGTTTTGAAATGTGTGATGAATGTTAAGGTCTTTAGAACTACTCTGGGTATAAGATATAAGTTCTTCTTCTCCCACGCACCTCAATTGTGCCTCCTACAAGAAAAACTATTGAAAAAAACCTTTACAGCAGTACTCATTAGAAAGTGGTACAAACTTTCAAACAAGCCTTAACTCTGAGAAAAGTACCAGGCCTGGTTGGTATTTGTTAACTGTTTTGACCAAACCATTCAAAAAAACTTGTTTGTTCACATCAAATAAAATAACATTTTAGTGGTTAGCCCTATTGCCTCATCCTCCAGTTCTTAGGAAGGAATGTCTGATGCATAAGGATTTTAGGAATGTTACAATTGTTGAAACTGTCTGTTATAATTTTCTATAAACATTTGCTGGTCATCACAAGAATTATTGGGAGTTTTCTTTTACAGCACGGGTGTCCAACGTTGGCAACTTTAAGACTTGTGGACGTCAACTCCCAGAGTTGGCTGGGAGAAATCTGGGAGTTGAAGTCCACAAGTCTTAAAGTTGCCAAGGCTGGACACCCCTTTTTACAGGTATTTAACAGGACATCCGAACTACTATTTTCTAGTAAGCTATAAGTACCACTCCTTTTCATTCAAAAGGAGATTGCCATGATTACCTTCTACTGACCTTGGAGCATCAACATCAGACTTGTGGGTACAAAAATGTTTGAGCAACACAGTCTTCTGCATGTTGATACACACCTCCTGGAGTAATGACTTGCCATGTAATTATACTTCAGATTTTACAAATGTCTGAATTTTGTGATTGAAGCAATTACATTAACAGTAAATGTAGAATAAGGAAATTCATTTTAGGATATTAAATTCAAGCCAACTATTGTCTGTCCACATGGCTGCACAACCTAATGGGAAACTGTGAACGCAGTAATAGGATTGGGAAGAGAAAATACAACATTCTGCATAAATGCTACTCTGGCAGTGGACAGAAGTTATTCTGTTAGATGGCATGAGTGGATAAATGGGGGGAAAATGAAAAATGGCAAAAGAAAAAAAAAAAGACAGGCTATTTGGAAATCCAAGAACAAATGAGACATGCAATTATTTTGGGATTTCAACAGTTTAATTGCAGTGAGAAACTTACTAGTAGAGAAAATATTTTATTGTTTATCATCAATTATTGCATTCTTAGTGGAAAGAAAATTTGCCTTGTGTGCAGCCTGTGAAATACTTGGACATGTTAGAAGTGGTAATTGTTTCTATACGTTGAACGTATGTTTAAGTATAACCAACTTATGACAAAATACATCAGGCATATCAAAAAGACTTCTACTTAGAAAAAAGAATCAGAATAAACATATCTAACTGATCACAAATTATATACTGAAGAAAATGTGGTGCATCATAAAAACATACTATTTTGTCATTCTTGATTGTTTCCAGACTTATATCCCAAACATAAAAAATATCATTTATTCTTAGGATAGTCGGTATATAAAACAGTGAATCTGTAGTTGAAAAGCATTTGGTATAATACAGGTAGACGCACACACACGCTCTACTTTGAGCTCAGGCTTTCAATGCATTAAAATTCACAAAGACACTGATTGAAGGGCTTCAGCCTTATAGGTAGTCCTCAACTTACGACCACAATTGAGCCCAAAATTTCTATGGTTAAGTGAAACATTTGTTAAGTGAGTTTTGCCCCATTTTATGACCTTTCTTGCCACAGTTGTTAAATGAATCACTGCAATTGATAAGTTAGTTGTTAAGTGAAATCTGGCTTCCCCATTGAATTTGCTTGTCCAAAGGTTGCAAAAGGAGATCACATGACCTTGGGATACAGCAATGGTCATAAGTTTGAACCAGTTGCCAAGCTTCTAAATTTTGATCACATGATCATGGAGATGCTACAAAGGTTGTAACTGCGAAAAAAAGGTCATACGTCACTTTTTACAGTGCCATTATAACATCAAATGGATACTAAATGAACTGTTGTAAGTCAAGGACTATCTGTGTATAAACGTGAAAGACTCTGGTGGAGATGGATTGGCCGTTTCCTCTTGAAAAATGTGAAGATCGGAATTTGTCATTAAGTAAAACAGTCAAGACTATGACAATAATTCAATAAAAAAAGAAAGCATGCTGTTGTGCAAGAGAGACTTTTAGATATCTATATACTACTAAAACTCACCTATCTGTGTGTCTACGGTACTTGTAACCTTAAGTTTGGCAAAACAATGCAGCAGCATAGGGCAACAATTTTTGAATCAACACATGCCAAATGGGCCAACTTAAAAAATGCATCCAAAATCCAGGATCTATTCCTCTTGTGACACTGAAATATGTGAAAGTTGTGGTCATTTCAGAGCTACCACACTTCTGCAATCAGCTGCAGTCATGTGATTGTCACTTCCAATGCTCCCTGCCAGCTTCCCACAAGGAAAGTCAATGGGTAAACTGATAAAAAGTCAGAAATAGCTCCCACTCCCGCTTTTTTTTGCCCATCTGTGATCATTCCATTCCTCTGTAAGGAAATATGAACCAAATATGGATCACGGGTTGTCTAGTAAACGTTAAAACGATTGACTTTGTAGTGGCTATCATCATGGTTTTATGAAATGCAGTTAAATCTTGCAAAACAACATCAGTTTCTTTAAGGCCTTTTCGCATTTATCCTCTTTTTTTGTATTCTCAGCTAAGTGATGGAAAATATTGAATTCCTTTCTAAAACATTGTCTGCAAGTACTATTGGAAACAATGGAAAAGTTACAGCACATTGACAGTGTAAAAGTTCTGTGTTTTAATGCATCTCACATTTATAAAGCAATTAGCAAATTGCTAAATATCCTCAATCCTGACAGTGTAACTTGAACTATAAGCTCTTGGCCTTCTGAGTGAGTCATGGTTTTTACATTCTTTACAATTACAGCTGTCCTGCAATTAGTTGTTGCATAAGAACTACTGACATGTAATTTAGAATACATAACTGGATGCAGAGGTCAAGGTTTGTAAAAGCTACAAAACTACTGAAATCACTGTTGAGATATTTCAATAAACTGTTCAGGTGAAAGTCTGTAGAGATTCTCAGTCATCCAAAGGTTGACTGAGGTTGGTTGTCCCAAAGGTGCTTTTTCCGAAAAGTCCCACCATTCTCCACAATCCTGTCAGAGCTGAAGAAGCTTCTTGGATGAGAAGCGAAATGTCTTCAAAAAAAGAAAAAGAAAAGAAAAGTCCAGTTGCCTTCTGAAAAAAGCACCTTTGGTATATTCAGGTGAAATTTTCAAAGGAATGTGTGAGAAAAAGACACACATTTTTTTTTTTATAAGGTAGCAGGTGATCCCATACTTGATTCAAAAGCCACATTTTGAACTGAGTTCTTTAACATATTAGTAGAAGATACAATAACTCCATTAAACAATTTGAACAAATGGTGCAGTTTATGGACAATTATGGATTGATATTTAATATTCAGGTTTCTTAAAAAAATGATGAAAGCATATAAATGTGATGTAAAACTGTACTTTTTCCCCAATAGTTTGAGAATTATATTAACCATTTAAAAATAAGAGGGGGGGAGGGAGAGAGGGAGAGAGAGGGGAGAGAGAGAGGGAGAGAGGAAGGAGAGAGGGGGGATAG
>JANHFL010007698.1:0-11263 GCA_032468155.1 Oxyrhabdium leporinum
TAAAAATCCTTTAAAATCCTGTTTTTAAAACTAACCCCTAAAAATTTAAAACCCATTTAAAAACCCCTCAGTCAGGATGGTATGGTATCTTTCCACAGAGGTTATCTCATCTAGGTGCCTTATACCAGAGTTCCCCAATCTTTCCGGCTTTGCAGGCTGGCCAGGGAGGAGGGGATAGTTCTGCGTGAGCAGTAGGGAAGTGTGCATGCGCTCAGCTCCATTTCCACAAGCAGCAGGCCTACGCACTCACCACTCATGCAAATGGAATGCATGAATGCTTGCCCACTGCTTGCAGAAGTGGGGATGCATGCTCGCATGTTTGCCCTTGCCCACCACTTCCAAGGTCTGGTTCCAAAGGGCTCAAGGCCCAGTAGTGGGCCACGGCCCAGGGATGGGGACCCCTGCCTTTAAACCAAGACAATGACATGTAAACAGAATGATACTTTTTACTCCTCCCATACATAACCCAGCAGAAATAAGTAAGTGGTGTGTCAAATGAAAAGCTGCATGTTATATATACTAGACAACCCATAATTTGTTGTCTTAGCATTTCAAAGATATTTTTTATCACATTCCTTAATGCCTTCAACAATGGTACAGCTTCTAATGTACTGGAAAAGTTCTTAAAAATTCAGGGGGTTATTCAGAGATTATCCCATGTTGAACTGTTCGGCATCGTCAAACATCAGGAATTGAGCACAAAAACATAACATTTTGTAATATTTCATAAAATGCTTTATGATAATTTCTATGTAATAAAATGTTTTATAAATTTTGCCAAATTTCAATTTTATAGGAGGCATGGGTCTCAGATTTTGGACGCATTCTGTAAGTTAACCCATTTGAGGTACCTTTGTTGAAAAGATTTTGCCCTATGATGCACTATTTTGTCCAGTTAAAGTTATAAACACAAGAATTTTAGTAATAAGTAGATAAATTACTTTTAAAAGGCCTATCAATTTGTTTGTCCTGGGAAGAAAGAGGGGAAAAATGGGCTAGCCTCACCTTTATCTCTGAGGGGTAAGGTATGATCTGACACCATTCCAAACTTCTGAGGTAAGCATTTCCAAAACTCACTGTAATCTGTGGACAATCCCCCAATTCCTTCCCAAGGCAAAGATAGAAAAGTATGTTAAGACTGCTTATTTTATAATGAGATATTCCATTGTTTTTTTATGTTATCTCCTCTTTCTCCATCCAAAGTAGGCTGACTTTGCCATCATTATTATAGAACTTTTTCCTTTTTGTATAATTTGGTAAATTAAAGTATTTCATTCAATTTGTCTAACATGAAGTTTAGAGTGGTTTATGAAATTGAAGCTTACTTTTTCTAACTCCTTTTTCTTTTGCAAGGTGAGTTCAATGATTTAATATTCCTTAGTGTTACTCATGAAAAATATTTAGCATAAGGGAATATACACACATTCTGAAAAAAATGAAGCTTACAGACCCTTGAGTTGGTTTATCAAGCTGCTAAATTTATCAAACCTGTGAATTTACTACTGTTCATAATTCCAGTAGCGCTTAACAAGCAAGATTTGTAGTATTATCATTTGTAGTATTGTCACTGAGCTTAATGTAAAGGCAAATACCTGCAGATATATTCATCAAAGAAATGTTCCTCTCTTTTTAGAATGAAAAGCATATTCTTCCTCTTCAACTATTAGTACTGAACAATGCACCGGTATCTCCTATTTCTGGTTCCTTTTCTGATGAACAACTCATTAAACATATAAGATTTGACTCTCAGCATTATTCACCTCTTAGCGTATAACGTAATATTGCATCCATCATTGCAAGAGTTTAGAGGCAGCAAAAGTTGCTTACTGAAAACTAGCAAGAAATAAATGGAAATCTATTTTGTATTAAATCTTTCCTAATGTTCAACTTGAATCTGCTTTCATCTAATTTCATCTCATTGATTTTTGTCCTGCCCTCAGTTTCCATAATAAATAGATGGTCCCTTCTTGTATATGTCAGCTTTTTCAATATTTGTCCCAGATTTCTCTCTTGCAAATAGGTATATTCAGTTCTTTTAACTATTCCTTACAAATATTTGTTTCTAGACGCCTTGCATTCTGATATTTCATAGACATTTTAAGGTGGGAAGCCAATTGTAGTCTGACTAGTGCTGAGTACAATAAAACCATAAATAAAGACAGCAACACTTTGACATTTGAATATGTATTAAAAATGAAAACTACAAATGCATGTGTTATTAGTGACCTTTGTAAGTCACTCAGTATGCCAAATTTGGCTAAAAGCATAAAAATTCTTCAGCTAAGCAAAACTGAAAAATGAAAAAAGATTGATGATCATTGGTTACTATGTCAACCATGTATATTCCTTGCATGTTCAGACCAATATCTATGAGCTATGGATTCTTACAAAATGTTTCTGTGTACACATAGGGAGAGCATATTAGTGGCTAATGTTTCCCTTTGGCAGTTCTTTTTCATATCTTTTTCATAATAAGATGTTGTTCAAAATACATTATTTACTTATATATCACTTCCTCTGTGAATCATGATTCTAATTTGGATCTCAGATTATCGTGGTCTTTTCTTTGAAAGATAAGTGACTGTATTAATAACACCTTAAAGAAAATGTACACGTAATGCAAAAATTAAGTTGGTTCTTAGGAAGGCTTTATAAATTCAATATCTATCATTTAGCTAGAAGTCACAGTCTCCTGTTTCTAGCCTGGTGCCTTAATCACTAGACCAAACTGTCTCTCACATTATTTAATGTGCAATTCCATATATTTACTATTCAATTAATAAAATCAAAAGGTCTACAAAGAAAGAGAAAGAGGTAAAATCAGGGTCTTATAAAATTATGTTGTCCCTGAAGAAAGTAATAAGACCCTGCTATTCGCAGATGGCCTTTTGTCAGACTCAAAGAAAAGAGCCTTTTTCCAAGTTGTTTCCAAGCAGTTCTCTTTAGAACAGGAATGGGCACTTTCCCAGAAACTTCTGCTCCACCCCCTCCTGTTTACAGAGAAGCACAGAGGAATCACCTCTCCTGACACAGAGAAAGAATGAAAGCTCCATGGGATGGATTTTAGAGAGGGAAGTTCCTTCGCCTTCCGAAGTCTTGTCTTCTGGCAACGATCAGTGGAACAGGATTTTCTTGGGAAAAGAAACTAATACTTAGCTGAATTAGTTCCCCAAGTCTGACTCTAAGTTATTGACTCAATTCATTTTTTTAAACAAAAGATGCCAAACTATGTGTTTGAATTGAGGTTTTAAATTCTAGATGGTGAAATCTTAATGACCTTGTTGTGTATTCCCATTATATCTACACAGTAGGGGAGATACAGTGAATGCATTTAACTGACAGTCTCTTATTTTCACTGTATGTACAAATTCAGAATCATGACTTAAATGACTAGTCAAATACTATAAAACTGAAAAGCAAACCCTAGATTGATTAATTAGTTCAGTTATCAAAAGTTATTAGTTCAGTTGATTAATTAGTTTGTTATCAGGACAACAAAGAAACAAATCCCATCAAGTGAAGTGTAGCGATTCTGCTATATTTCCAGTGTTTTTGCAAGAGATCTTACCATAATCTGGCAGTCTCAATTGAGACTGGTATTGTGAGATATGGCTGTTTAAGGGTTGGTTGCAGGGGTGGGTGGGTTGTTTACATCCAGTCTGAAAAATATTGTAAAACCTGCCGCCCCACCTGCTTTATTATTTCTACAGAAACCAAAGCTATAAAAAACAGTCTGAGCTTCAGAACCACTGCTGAGAATTTATATAATAATATTGTATTTCAAAATTCAGCACTATAATGCTGTGCAAGAGAGCTGCATTTACTTTTACATTCTCTTAGGGAAAAATGCTTAATCTATTAATGTTTAGTTTTTATTATTAAAGCTAATTCACGCTGAGTTTGTATCTGAGCCACTCCATTTTGCATTATGGATGGAAATTGTTTTCAGTGGTTATAGTAAATTGTAAAATATATGTGAAGTTTTAAAAAAGAAACTGAATCATATTTAACCAAAACTACAACATACTCCCCCAGAGCACAAAAGAGCACAAAAATATTTCCATGTATTTTTCTAACATACATTTTGTATCGTTCAACCCTTATCATGCATCATTAAAATAAAATGATCCAACTTCAAAAAATGTTAACTCCTAGATTGGCTTCCATTTTTAACTATATAATAAACAAACCATTCCACACAAAGTCTTCTCCGCCACATTATTAATGCATATTACAACTGATGAACTTTTTCTGAAAACAACTGAGCTGAAATAGTTGGATTCCTGCCATGAAGAAAAATCACCTTTTGGAAATTTTGTACCAACTGAAGTAATTTGTTATAAAATATGGTAACTGTTCTTCAGTACTATTGTAAATTTGCTGTCACAGATGCGTAATTACCTTTTTCTACTGTGTTTACTGATATGATACAGTCCATTATAGCTTGTGCAGCCATCATATTCAATACCTAAATAAGCTTTGGAAGTTAAAAGAACAGCATCTTATATGTTATATTTTACAAATTCAACTTGAACTATGCTTCCTTACCCACTGGCTTTGTGATTAAGACTACATCTGGCCTAATCAGTCTTAGTCTTGCTCTTATTAAAAATATATATTTTTATTACTTTTTAATTAGTCCAAATTTTGCCCGATGCAACCTACATGTTTTCATTTCTGTGGTGTTCTGTATTTTTATATACAATTGTAGAAAAAAAAATGTTTCTAAATATTTTTCTTTTTTGACATCTGGTTTACACATTTAGAAGATATTATTAAAGAATGTATCTACATGAGCAATAATGGGATTTGGCTTTTGCTTTGTTGTACGCAATTTGTGATTTATGGCTTAGTCAACTGTGATTTATACTCATGACTGAACAAACTCTGTCTCATGTGATATCAAATTCAGATCCGAGAAATAACCAGAACTTTTTTTATCTTGACTCATAAATGTAAATATCATACAAAATGTATTATTTACATAAAATAATATATATTATGTATGCATTCATCTGTATTTATATTTTGCCCCAATCCCAAGTGACTCTGTGGCAGACGATGAGAGAAATAAACATAAAAAACAATAAAATAATAAACTTCTCTAATCAAAATATCACTCAATAAAATCAACTGAAGTCAAAGTTACTGAAGCTTATTGAAATTACACAGATCATAAGACTTCAAAAGTTAAAATGTTTGCTATTTTTATCACAGTAAGCTTAGAGACTGCACTTCTGTTATTATTTAAATAGTCAATTCCTATGATCACTGTAATACTTAATAATCCTAAAAGCGGAGCAATGGTAGAACAAAATCAGATTCTCCATTATGTCCAAGATCTCGTTTATGTCAAACAGGAGATGTAGAACTAAAAGAGCACGGAATTTTTTAGAGAACAACAACTTTCCCCCAATTCAGTAGTGGCATATATCCAAGGATAAGTTCAGAGTATAGGTATTCTTCAATTTATGACAGCAATTGAGACAGGAATTTCCATCACTAAGCAGTGTGATCATAAAGCATGATTGCACTGTTCAGTGATAGCAGTCCCTGCAGTCCTGGTTACTGTTGTTAACGGAATCCCACATCAGAGTGGAGCAACTCTTGCTGGCTCTCCACAGCCAAGTCAACAGGGAAACTGGCAGGAAGTTGCAAGTACCAAATAGTTTGCAAGCAGGTAAAGTGGCTGCTGCCAGGTGAAGAAGAGTGCAAGTGGGTATGTGAGGGAGGTGCAGCTAGGCTTGGGGAAGGTGCACAAAGGTTCAACGGGGTACACAAGGGTGCAAAGGAGAAATGGCAAGGGTTGGGGAGGGTTCTTAACACATGGTTATAATTTGAGAACTACTGTAAATGTAATTTTACCTAGCTGACACTGCATCAGATACAACTTTGAGAGCTCTTCAAAATATAAATAGATTTGATCATATACTGTATGCTGAGTATACTGAGAACCGCAGGGCAGAAGGCTGGGGAGTCCAATTCCCTTTTCCAGAGGGACTTAGGATGTTTGGACACAGCTCATTTTGGGATAGCAGATTGGTAGTTTCTGCTGTCATCATGTATCTTTCAGGAGGTATTCCATTCATCTCCTAACTTCAATGTGAAAGAAAAATATATTGGGGTGGTTTTTTTGGTAATGTTTGTTTTTTAGCTTCTTTAGCCTGCCTTTATTACTTTATAAATAACTCAAGATGGTGAACATACATAATCCTCTTTCCTCCTCCTCTTTTCCTGACCACAGCTATTTTGTTAAGTGGGTTGGACACAGCGTATAACTGGTCCAAGATCACCCAGCCAAATTTCATGCATAAGGACTGGAACTCATAGTGTCCTGGTTTCTAGCCTGGTGCCTTAAAATTACATTGCCTGAAAACAACTGGTGAAGTAATTGGAAAAGAAAAATCCAAAACAAATACTTTTTAGATCCTGCACCGTGTAACATTGCATTGCTACAAATAAAGAACTCTCTATCAGAATCTCCAAGAACATACTGGAGAGGTTTCCAATTATTTTTAAACATCAGAAGAAGAGTCGAAACAAAATGTGTACCTCTGGGACAATGAGTGAAGGCTTACATTAAACAATTTTTTACATGTACAGAGAAATAGAAACCTAGGACTTAGCACAACGCAGCAAGCAATAATAAAAGTCCAATACAAATTCCTAGTTACACATTTTATTACTGCAGAAGTAATACAGAAAACAGAAAACTTGTAAACCATGGTTGTTCACTCTTTTGGTTGCCTGGGCTACACTGAGTGAAGAGGAGCTGTTTTGGGCTGCATATAAAATATAGAATATAGTTAATATATATAAATCACATAATAATTTTAAAAGTTTATGACCTTGTGGGGCTCCATTGCTAGCTCTCCAGGGCTGCATATTTCAGAAGGAGGGAAAGCAATTGGGGTAAACTAATTCTGTATGTAACCAAGAGCCACATTTCATTCATGGGGATTTATAGTGTCAGCCTGCAATCTAATGTGCAGGCTACATTTAAAACTGTCAGTTTTCATGTTTCTATATACTGAATAAAAACAGGAAATAGGAGTTTTAAGAAAAAGGGACAGACTATAACAAAGCATAAATATAAATTTCCCCATAAAGAAAAAATAGAGGGGTGGGGGAGTTTATTTTACAGAACTACTGATCAATAAGGTTAAGTCAGAACACAGCCATATATATTAAACATATCAATTAATTGATATCAATTAATTATTAAACATGTACTTTTTTCCTAGCCTGGTGCCCTGCTCCAGTTATACTATACTTCATTATTCAAAGATTGAATGATTACCTCCTTTAGCAGTGTTGGATAAGATTCAGGTTGAAGGCTGTATTCACACCACAAAACTGCTAAAATGCGATCACTTATCTGTACAGTGTGAATCCAAGGAGTATTATAAATTTATGGTTCAATGGAACCCCATGGAATTGAATTATTTCATGTTAGCATATTGTATGAATAGAGATACAATCTATTTGAGATGATGCAGCTTTACATCAGGTATTTTATTTAAAAAACATATTTAGTATTTAATGCAAAACAGTGATTTAAGAAAAGACTAACCCTGAAATTACCGGACTACAGTAATTTTTTCTTCAGGCACTTTACTGCAGTGCATCTTTCCTGTTATTCAAGTTCTCTGCTTATAGCCTGGATAGCAATATTTTAATGAAAAAAAAATTAACATTAGAAGTTTGGGGTTTATATTATATTAAAAGAAACTGGATTTGCAAGAAAATGTGGCTCTGAATGCTACTTTGCTGATCCTAGACAGTCAATCATATTCTCTTCTATGAGTTCATAAACTATCAAGGGTACAAAATGAAAAATCCATTTTCCCCTCCCCAACTTGCCCTTAACTATTGCAAAGACTCTATAAAACTATCTGTACATTGCTTATGTTTTAAAAACATCTTATACCTCTCATTTTTCAATTTCCCTACTTTTTCTTTCAGCCTTCAACTGAGGGAATGATGCAGAAAAGATATGAACTTCATTTTCCTCAAATGAAAGTTTTTCGTTCAGCTCAGCACTTTCTAATGACTTACAGAAATATGAAGGATAGGACAGGATAGTGGAATTCCTTCTCTCAAAAGCAGCCAGAAAAGGAATACTCCAAGCAGAATGGTTAACTAAAGTGAGATTTATTGGCTATGTGTTTTATATTACTCAGTTAATACCATCTTCTCTAAAATATATTATCCCAGAAATTCAAATTTCCTAGCAATTTTCTTTCTCTTGAAGTTTGTAAGATGACATGACTTGCTTTATTTGAACTATCTGAATTTCTTTAATCCAGCAAAGTTTACTTTATTCACTCAACTTGTGGAATTTTATGACATATATAATCTTTAGAGAAAAGATTGAAGCATTTGATTTACTACATTCCTATCATCAATATAAATGAATCCAAATATTTGTATTTTCTTCCCTTTTTTCAGATTAAGAAAAAGAACCAATACAGACATTGCTATCAGAGCAATTCCACATAAGTTTATTCCAAAGCCTTTGTATTTAACAACTGAAAAATAATTGTACTCACGTGGTAATTTAAAACTTACTGCAATTGTTATTCAACTGATAACATACTTTATAAGTTTATTTTTCACCACCACATAGTTTTCATTACCAATTGCTACATTTTTATTTTTATTTATTTATTTATAAAATATTTATTTTATATTAGAAGTTTTAATACTAAGTTAACCCATTTGTAGTATCTTTTGTCTGATTATGTATGTTATGTGACTAAGTTAACCCATTTGTAAAACCAATTGTGGGTTATTTAACAATCCACTAAACAACCTGTGACTTAAAGTCATTTTGATGAACCTGGATTAATAATGGTATAGGAATGTTGAGATCTTTCTGCAATGATCTGATAAATTTTTAAAGCATTCTAAATTAAAACACTGAATTAATTGGTAATCCTCAACTTACAACCATAGCTGAGCCCAAATTTTTGACTTTTGCCCTATTATATGACCTTTCTTGCCATAGTTGTTAAATGAATCGTTGCAGTTGTTAAATTAGTAACATAGTTGTTAAGTGAATCTGATTCCTCATGGATTTTGCTTGTCAGGTCACAAAATGTTATCACATAACCCTGGGATAAACATGCAATCCTCATAAATATTGCCAAGTGTCTGAATTTTGATCACATGACCAGGGGGTGCTGTAAGGTTAATAAATGTGAAAAATGGTCATAATTCACTTTTTTCAGTGCTGTTGTCATTTTGAACAGTCACTAAATGAACTGTTGTATGTCGAGGACTACCTGTAATGTATCTTACTATCAATGTCTGGCAATCTTTCTGATACAGAGCATAATATAGTTGATGTTGCAGTGTCTCATTATAAATTTTATAGAGTAGAATGCTTTGTAAATACAACATTAAAATAGTAATATTACTGAATCAATTTAATGGGGATTGTCAATACTGTTTACCTCTGACAGTAACACTGACATGTTTTGAAAGTATTAAGAATATAAACAACAACATACTGTTAAATGCAAGCATAAAGATCCCACATGGTGACATTTTTTTAAAAAAGGGCGAATTTTCTTTGATCATTACAGAAATACTGGCTATAAACTGAAACTCACAACATAAATTCAGCCTAATTAGAATGCCTGCAGTGTTCTTCCATATTTAATTTTAAGAATCTGTCAATGCAAAAATAATCACTTGCACAGATTCAGACTTTTTTCACCCTACTTGTTTACATGGAGATCTCCAGAATTTCCATATTTTTTAAAAACTTAGGTAGCCTAATAAAGATATTCTAATATGGAAGTTAATAATATAATACCTAAAAGAAAGACAAAAGGAATATAGTAACTATTTCAAGTATTATAAACCAGTACTAAGAGGAAATATTTTTGTTATTCACTGCATTGTATAAAAACCTGAACAGAAGGGACAGTTCCTCATCTGAAAACTCTGTGCCCTAATTCCAGACATGGAAATGCATCATAAATACAATTACTGTGCTTGTGATGTAGAGCTACGTATGTTCTCTAACCAGTTAATATAAGAATGTTCATTTAACATGTTTTAGAATTTAAGAATTCATTAATTCATTTTTAAAAAGATTATGGAGGGGCAATATTAAGCAGATATTAACTACAGTAAATTCTCCTATTATTCTCCATACAATAGATCATAAAAATCATATATCAAATTCAGTTTACCCCCCCAATTTGAAGTCTTATTAGTTCTTGCTCTGTTTTGTTCACTAGTTGTTCATTTTAAAATTAGGATCTTTATGATATGCAGCATGTATCACATTTCTTATGTAGTGTTTGATTGACAAAAAAGGACATAATCTGTTTATTGACAGAATGATTTATGTTGAGTTGGCATTGGTTTAGGATGTTGACAAGACTTTTAAAAGTATGTGCATAATGATTACTATAGTCAAATGCTAACCCAACCACGACTAAGTAAATATGGTATTTTATTACTCACATACATGAAGAGAAAATTATACATAATTGCTGAACCTGTCTGGCATATCGTCCATTAGTACACTCTTGGTAGAGGAATTTAACAAGTCATGTTTTATTTCCTGTATTCATTCTCAGCTTGCTTTCCATATTCTAGTTTCAATATACAATACTGATTAGAATATGACATTCTAGATAGTAGAACATGAACATAAATTTCTCACATGAAAGACTGCACCTAACTATAAGATAGCACACTCGCATGTAGTGTGCTATATTCATAGAAGGTGTATTCAAATTATCAGCAACTTGATTTGTCTGGATGTAATACACCACACACACACACACACACAAACACACACAAACACACACACACACACACACACACACACACAGAGCCAGTAGTCATTAAAACCTCTGCTAACAGCATGCTGGGACTCTGACAGCTGCTCTCTTTGTTTTGCTTTGCAGTGCCCTCCCCCACCATCATGCTGACCTATATGAGCAGCTTTGCATCGCTTCCTTTTCCAGGCTTTCATCAAGTAGGAGCAAAGAAAATTCTAGTTTGAGCAAGAAGCCAAAGCAATGTTGGTAAACAGGCAGATACAGGCTTATCTTACTGAAATCGACTATAGTCATCCATATTGTGGTCCAGAAAATAACGTTGCAATTACACGGTTTTTTTAGATCCTTTATTCCAAAATGAAATCTGTACAAATCATTTCCTCAGGCCATCCTGCAGACTCAAAAGTGTTTGCCTATATATCAGCCATAATGCAGCATGGGGGGGGGGGGGGGGTGCG